>PVHP010023400.1:0-27369 GCA_004024765.1 Zapus hudsonius
TTGAGGGTGGTGCGTGCTTCCTTCTGCAGTGTTCAGATGTGTGCACCATAGGCAAGCCTATGCCTTAAGGAGTATCAAATCATCCAATAGTGCTTTGCCACTAATAATTAAAAATAATGGTGCAAGGTTAAGACTGTATTGGGACATGGGATGCTCATTGACCTGATGAGATTGAAGCGAGAACCTCTTGACCTCACCTTGGGGTTAGGACAAGCAAGCCCTTGGAGTGAGTCTGTCCTCTGAGATCAGCCTATGATGGCTAGTGCCATGGAAATCAAAGAAAAATACACGAGCATTGTTAATGGGCAATGCACTCTGTCCTGTTTAGTGTTCCAGAGAGTATTCTGAATGGTTAGCAAGTAGATCAAGTGAAGAGTGTAGGGCACACAGAGATGGACTTTGTACTAATCAATATATATAGATAGATAGATAGATAGATAGATAGATAGATAGATAGATAGATAGATAGATAAGGGGCTCTGTTTGGAATTGGGGCAGAATGCCAAGATTTCCTCATTTACCACCAAAGTTGGTATTAGTTCACCAAAAAAAAATGGATTTTAAAGTAAATAATTAGAACTTGTTTTAAGCTCACATTATGTTTTGGCTTTGATTTTACTGGAGAATTCGTTCTATTAAGTAATTCTTGAATATAAAGGAACATACCTAGTAGGAGCTTTTTTCTTTTGTAATATATATATATATATATATATATATATATATATAGAAATAAATTTGAAATATTTATATCCTATGTAAAATATTGCTAATTATTTTTGTAGGATCCGAGTTAGGTTATTTCCTTTAGATATAAATGCATTTTTAAGCTCTTCTACTTTTTTTTATTTTAAAATCTGCTGTAATCAGCTATTTTTAGATTTCTGTCTTCATAGATTGCTATAGCTTAACGCAGTTATATTATGTCTTTCTGTCATTTTTGTTCATCGTTGTTGTTCTTAATAAATGGAAAAAGAGAACATGCCTCATCGAGGTAATGTCTCACCAACTTGGAGTAGCTGACTCTACTATTATTACCCAGTTTACATTGGTCAGAATTTTAAGATATGTTATTTGGGAAATGATGAATGCAAGAATATTAATTTTGTTTAAAACAGAGCCTTAGCTGAGTGTGGTGGCATACACCTTTGATCCCAGTATTCAGGAGGCAAAGGTAGGAAGATTGCTGTGAGTTTGAGGTTAGCCTGTGACTATGGAGTGAGTGCCAGGTCATCCTGGGCTAGAGGGAGACCCTCAGAACCTCCCTCCCACCTCCAATAAAAAAGAAATAAAAAGATCAGAGCCTCTTAAATCCTAACAGGCATTACTGTTGGGCTGGGTGGAGGCTACACTGTAGTCCAGGCTCTCTTGAATCTTGCTGTGTAACTTAGGTCTTTGAACTCATCATCTTTTGGCTGTAACCTCCCAAGTGCTAGGGTTATAGACATGGGCTCCATGACCAGCCCACACTTTTCACTTTTGAGACACACTATTTATTTCTAACTCTAATTTAGGTATCAGCTTCTCCTGAACTCTGTTCACTAAATCCTAGTACCAAATGTCCATTTTGATGGTACTGGGATTGAACCCAGGGCCTTAGGTATATTAGGCAGGAGCTATTTCTTGAGCCCTGAACACATGTTAATGGTGATTGTTCTGTGCACATGTCTTAGCATTTGTGACATGTGACTTGGCTGCAGCAGGGAAGTTTGGAAGATCTGGGGAGGCTCAGCTGATTCTGTCATCTGTGTGATCTCCAGAATGTTGCATCACCTTTATCTGCTGCACAGAGCACAAGACCTGTGTGTCCCAAAGACACGGCACCACTTTGCCAGCATACATAATACTCCTGAGTAGTAATTTTAGAGCATTTAGCTAAAGGCTTTAACACAGTGAAGTAAGATAACATCTGGGGAGTTAATGTTTAGTCCCTGCCTTTAACTTATTCTGGACAACAACAAAAAATGTTGGCAAAATGGGTGAATATATCCTTTGTTAGTAGCCTGGGAGAAGGGAAGGGAAGGGAAAGGAGGGGAGGGGAGGGGATGGGAGAGAACAGAAGGGGAAGGAAGAAAAGGTGGATATGCCTGAGATATTTATGAGTAGAAAATTGTTTTCTTCTTAAGCCAGCCTGATCATTATCTAAAATAGATTCGGTTTTGAAGTGCTCTGGCAAAATATTTTAGCCACCCGTGGTTGCTCCACATAGATGCATTCAGACTAACTCTAGGCACCTTGAAAATAGGAAGTAACCAAAAATACAAGAGGCTCTTTATATATAGGTAATGTGAAATTTAAAGTCTGTTTTTGCATGTGTGTCATGTACATGTGTGCATTCATGTTCATACATGTGCAGGCACATGTGTATATGCAAGTGCACATGCACAGATGTATATGTGCTCATAAAGATCAGAGGTCAATGTCAATGTCAATGTCAGCTACTCTTCGCCTTATTTTGTTGCATCGGTGTGTAGTTGTATGTGCTTTGGTGTGTGTGTGGGGGGGGGTATAGTGTGTATGCACTTGTATACATGAACATATGCAGAGGCATAGACCCTCTCTTCATGCAGAGACCAGAGGAAAATGTCGAGTTTCCTTTATGTATATATTTATTTTTCTATCAATTATCTATTTACCTAATTTGTTGTCTGTCATCTATCTATAGTAATTTAAATAGACTCCTGTGCTTTGAATGCTTGGTCCCCAGCTGATGGCACTGTGGGAGGTGGAGCCTTGCTGGAGAAGGTGTGTTGCTAGGGGCGGGCTTATGGATGTTGTTGCTAGCTCTCCTGCTGCTGTTGTCCACCTGCTGTGGTAGAGATTCCAGCCTCTGCTCATGCCATCCTGTCCCCTATTATCATGGAGCTTCCACTGGAGACTATGACCAAAATAAATCCTTTCTTCCCATAAGCTGATTTTGGTTGGGTGTTCTGTGCCAGCAGTGCAAAGGTAACTACAACATTGTCGGTCTCGCTATCTCTCTATCTCTTTATCTCTCTGTGTGTCTCTATCTATCTATCTATCTATCTATCTATCTATCTATCTATCTAATCTATCTATCATCTATCTATTTGTCAATCATCTCTCTCTTTCCTTACAACAGTCTCTCTCACTAAACCTGGAGATGCCACTGTTTGGTCAGACTGCCTGACTCCCAAGCTTCAGTGATTCTATGCTCTCCACAGGACTGGGGTTATAGACATGCAAGGCCATGCCTAACTGTTTATGTAGGTGCCGGAGAATGAAGCTCAGGGTGAATCAGGCCTTCTCCTGCCCTGTCCTCTTACTCATGGAGCCATCTCTCCAACCTTATTTTTTGAAACAAGGTCTCTTGCTCAACCTGTAGCTGACTAGTTAGGTTAGACTAACTGATCAGCAATCCCCTGGGAGCCTGTTCTTTTCATCACCCCCCCATACACACACACACACACAGTGCTAGGATCACAGTTATATGTTTCTGTGCCCAGTTTTTATATGGGTGCTGGATTTCCAAGCTCAAGTCCTGATGTTTGCACGACAGGTATTTGACTGATTCAGCCATCTCCCCAGCCCCTTAATTTTTACAAATAGTTTTTAATAGTTGTTTTAATTGTTTTCAAGAATTATTTATATTTAGGGGTATGATGGTCCATGGTTGAACCCAACACTCAAGCAACCAGCATAGTGAGGAACTGTCTCAGGGGTGGAAATGCATTATTAGATTTTCATCATGACTAAAAGAGGTTTCTGCTCAGGAAAGGTTAGGTTTTGGTCTGTGGAGAGATTTCTTGAATTATAGTTCAGCTGTTCATCTGGAATCTTGAAGAAACATTGGGAATTTACTGAGCAGCAGTAGGAGCAATTTGGTCTAGCTAAGAGAGTTGGGAGATTTGTACTCAGTGTAACACGATGGCATGGATCTGTACTGTAAATGTGTGGTGCCTGATGTAAGTTAAACCACACTAATGTCTTCCATCCAAAGGTTTATAAACAGAGGTACCTATCTCACCAAAACACAGACAAATCATGTATATGAACAGATAATCAGTTATATATGTATACATGTTTATACACATACATTTGTTGCTAGTGATCAAGGGAAGCTTCAATGAAAATAAGTTTCTTTATTTAAAAATTAAATTTTAAGCCACTCTGCCAACATGAGAACAATAATTTCTTCTTCTGTTAAGTTGTTCTCCTGGGTATTTGGATATTAATTATGGAAAAATAATAAATATTATGTTGGTGTATGATTTTCATGTTCTTAAGTAATTTAGAAAAGTAGCCAAGAAGCAGAATTTTGAGTAGTTCTGTTCTAGAGTATAATGAAATATATTAACCATACATGTCCAATTTTAGTATCATAAAATTTTAGTCATATTGTATGAATTCACAACTGAGTTGCTTTTATTTTTATGAGATCTTTTTGTTTGTTTTTGAGGAAGGATATTACTCTAGTCCAGGCTGACCTGGAACTCACTCTGGAATCCCAGGATGGCCTAAAACTCATATCAGTCATTCTACATCAGCCTCCAGAATCCTGAGATTAATGACATATGCTACTCTGCCTGGCTTTTCAATGAATTTTTAGCTTCCAGTGACCAAACTTCATAGATTATTTCTTCCTTTAACATGTCTGCTAACATATAAATGCTTAAATACAGTGAAGAAGCTGACTGTTTCAGTGCTTAAATGAATTATCTTAAAGATTATTTTTCTCTAAAATTATATTTATAAGTGCAAGCTTTTCTGTGTAGGGTGTCATTCAAAGTGAGGTATATTTGTATTGAACTAGACTGAAAATTATTACCTATGTGAAACTTATTTTTGCAAAGCACGTATTAGGTTCCTTATGGAGTCTGTATTTAGCAATGGGCTTGCTTACTTTCTGATGAAAATGTAAAGTGTGGAGATGGTGCTAAGTGGTCAGCTCCTGCTAGGCAAAGAAAACCTTGGGTAAAATCCCTCAACATCAAAAAAGCAAACCAAATCAAACAAAAACATTATTCCGCTCCTCCTTGAGAACAGAAAACAGTGGCAAACTGTGATCCCAGAGGTAGGGTCGTATTTTCAGGGGAACTCACTAAACTCTCTTTTACAAGAGTGTAAATGTTTACCTAAGCAATAAGGTGAAGTCTGTTATGCCCAATAAAGGACATTTTGCAGTGCTGGTTTACAGAAAACAGTCAACAGACACTGGGTGTTTTACTCAAAGTACATTGCCTTGTTTGAAACAATTTGCTCATCTATACACTCTGCTTAAAATAAGTACTTGCTGAGAACATGCCGGTCTTTATTTTTTTTTCTTTTCTGCCTCCCATATTCCACACCCTAGATTTTGTCACCTGCCAAAGTCAAATACGTCTTATCTAAACAGTTGAGATAAGCTTGGAGTCATACCCACGATGGTCAAATCAACAAACCTCTCCAAAAACAGAAATGAAATACAATATCACTAGATTAAACAGTCTCCTATGGCAATCATGTTTGCATTTAAAGATTTTATTCCAAAAGGATTGCAGTCTTGGTATCCATTTATTTTCCCCTGCCTAGACAAGAAGGCGGCATGCTGACTCAAACAGCATACATTTGTTCTCCAACAATTTAACTTGTACAGGTCTTATAAACAAGGCACATAGGTGTATGCAGCTTACAGACTTAATCAGAAACTTCTGTCATTAACCTTGTGTAAGCATGTATGTTTGATATGGACCAGTGGTGGGTTGTATATCAGATTTATTTTTTTCCCCAGCCAGACAGCCTTTCTTTCTGTAGCCTTAGTATATAACTCTTAGCACTCTGTCTCTCGTGGTCTGCACTTTGAAACAAAACCCCGCCATGTTAAACATCCCCAACCAACAGAAGACAGGATAAATGAACATGTATTCCACATTTCCAGAACATTCTAAACTGTGATTTTCTTCCTTTTAAGGACATACAGTATTTAACTGATTGCTCGTCAGATATAAACTCTACCAGAAGAGGAATAATGCCTGTCGGTTTGCTACTATATCCTCCGGGTTGGAAAGGGTTCCTAGTTCATATTTTGATTTGGGGAATAGTTGGAAAATGAATGTGAATATATTCATACATTTATATGAATGTAATCATTGCCTTAGTTGTTGATATTTAAAAACAAGTTTCCGAAGTGACTATATTTTTTTCTCACTGTGAAATGGTACCCTCTTAACACCATACTGTTGACGATTCCATTTTTGTTTATATACAGTAATGAAAGCATACAGTTCATTATATCACTGTCATTTCTAGGAGGAATACTTCTCAGGTATCACCAGTAGTGTCTTCCTGGCCTGCTGCTGACTTGAAAATGGCCTGTCTCCCCTCAGGTTGATGACATGGATCTTCATATACGTCCGTTAAGCCTCCATGAAAACTGGAATTATCCCAGTTGGATTTCAATGTACGATTTCTGTGTGCTGACTTGCTTTCATTATTCAGCTTTAAACGCTAGCATGGAATATACACGCTTATTTTTAATTATCTTTTGTTTTATATGAACAACTGTATCTACCATGCTACATATGATATGGAAATAGAGAAAAATACCAATTTTTTCATTAGCTCTTTAAAAATATATATATATTTAAATACGTTGACTTATTTGTTTATTGGAGATAGAGAGAGAGAGAGACAAAAGAAGGAGTTAGGTAGAGAGAGTCAATATGGGCATGCCAGGGCTTCCTGCCGCTGCAAATGAACTCCAGATGCATGCAGCACTTTGTGCATCTGGCTTTATGTGGGTCCTGGGGAATCCAGGCTATCAGGGTTTGCATCACATGTCTTTAATCACTGAGATATTTCTCTAGTCTGATTTTTTTTTGTTTTTTTGAGGTAGGGCCTCATCTAGTCCAGGCTGACCTGGAATTCACTATGTAGTCTCAGGGTGGCCTTGAACTCATGGTAATCTGCGTCCCGAGTGCTGGGATTAATGGCGTGCGCCACCACACCTGGCTCTGTAGTCCGATTTTTTAATTTACTTTTTTAGCAGAGGGAGACAGAGAGTCAGACACACACACACACACACACACACACACACACACACACACACACACACAGAACCATCTTTTCAGCCCCTCAGTTTTTTGAAATATTATCATACAAGGTAATGGGTTTCACGAAGACATTTTTGCACATACTTTACTTTTGTCAGTCCTTGTTTATACTCTTCCTCTGTCTCCCTCTCCTTTCTACCCACACCCCACTGCTCTCCTGTCTTCATGTAAATCTTTCCGTTTTGGGTGCTTACTATGGATGAGACTGACCCATGCAGTGGAAAGATCATCTCTCATCTGAACAGTGACACTATTTGAGAAAGATAATAAGATTACTATCAATAGACCCATTTCCCATATGAAAAAACTGAGGTCCAAAGCCTCTCATCGAGAGTCGCACAGCTGGCTAATGAAAATCCACATTTTAAATTTCAGATCTGTCAGAATTTCAAGCACAGGTTTAAGAATGAAATAGTTTTGGAGAAAACCATAACTTTTGAGTGATTGATTTTGCTGAATAAAAATTCTCAGCAAACAAATTCAGGATGGGAATGGAAAGACCAGTAAGATGTAGAAGTGTTACAAGGATGAGAAATAGAACGTCATAAGGTTAACATGGAATGCAAACAGAATGGTATGGTTCATTTTTCATTTAATTTAAGTGGTCTTTAATCCAAAGTGACTCAAATACTTTTCAAGAACTTGTGTGTTGCACAGATAAGTTAAACATGCCCAGCACACATCTTCTGGTATCATTTCTACTGTGTGGTCAGAGGAGTAATGTCTCCCAAGGGAAGAGTCTTGTGTCCTGGGGGCTGGCGAGATGGCTCAGTGGTTAAGGGACTTGCTTGTAAAGCCTTGCTTACAAAGTTTGATTCCCAAGTTCTCACATAAAGCCAGATGCACAAAGCGGCTCATGAGTCTGGAGCTTGTTTGCAGCAGCCAGATGCCCTGACTTTTCCATGCCCCCTCCTTGCAACAAGTTAATCAAAATATTTTAAAGATTATTTCCCAGTCAAATCTACATATGTGGATTCCCTAGCTTTGGTTTCACTTTATAAATTGTAGTACTGCTATAGGCACAGCTGACAGAAACAGATTCTTTTCATCTCAACCAGTTTCAAACATATGGTTTCTGCTCGATCCCCAGCTAATGGCAGTTTTGGAATTGGAACCTTGTTGGAGCTGTGTTGTTAGGGGCAGACTTATGGGGGTTATAACCAGCTTCCCCTTGCCAGTGTTTGGCACACCTTCCTGCCGCTGTTTGCAGTGTTGTGGTGGAGGTGATGTCCACCCTCTGCTTATGCCGTCATTTTCCCTGCCTTCATGGAGCTTCCCCTCGAACTCATAAGCCAAATAAACCCATTCCTACCATCAAGCAGTTGTTTGTTGGGTTCTTCCCTGTGCAGCAATGAGAAGTTAATTATAACACTGGAAATAAATCCATTGTCTTTTATACCAAAACAAAAAGATTCCTACAGTGTGATCATGTCATTTGGGACCTGACGTGTCCAGATGCTCACACATGAGTCGCGGTGGTATGTGCAAAGAATGAAAATATTATTTGCACTTCTGTTATTCATGTGATACGTTCAGATGATCACAGTAGCAAGTGTCTACCTCTGCGAAATGTTAGTTTTCTTAAGGTGTTGGTATAAGCTATTACCTAAGCAAAACCAAACCAAAATTTCAAAGTTGCTTGACTGCATCTTTAGGCAGTTTTGTTATGTAATACATTTTGACATTTTTTGTTTGTTTATAAAGGAACTCTCCAGGTGTGCATATTTTCTGTTGGGGATTAATGCAGCCATATTTTCCTTTAAGTAACCCTTATGAAATTCTTGATTCTTTCTTCATCAAGTTGCTCTGTGGCATGCACTTACTGGAGCCTTCTGTGCTATATTGGATTTCAAATAATGATTTGGGGATAATACTTCTCGAAATTTCCACAGATCTTTGTGTTGCTTTCTCCACTGAGGCACAGAGGAGACAAAGCCTGTCTTTTTCGCTTGGCGTTGGCTTGGGGCTTCTCTTTCCACACTGTTCGTGTTGGCACCTCTCTCTACAGCGGGCATCCTTGCCCAGGCCAGGATTTGCATTTTTCTTTTTGTGAATTTTGGGGCCAGTAAGGTAAATATAGAACTTGTGGTTTCTAAAAGCTAGCTATTATGGCTTGTCTCTGAAGGCTCAGTAATGACTTTTGTGTTTCACTCTGCACATTCCTTTAGTTAAAGAAATATCTACAGTATCCAGGGCACCCAAGTGTGATCCAGGGACATGTAAGGCAGATCCTTCCTACCCATCTCTTTACAGTATCTTTGGAGGGAATATATATATATATATATATATATATATATATATATATATATATATATATATATATATAGCATAGAGATGGAGAGAGGGAAAAAGAGAGAATGGGAGTACCAGGGCCCTCTGGTGGCTACAAATGAACTCCAGATGCATGTGCCACTTTATGCATCCAGCTTTACTTGGGTTCTGGGGAACCGAACCCAGTTTGTTAGGCTTTGCAGGCAAGTGCAATCTTGGAATGCAGACTCTGTGAAAGTCCTTCTACCACTACTCAAGTAGGATGGAGCTCAGATAATCTAGGCAACAGGCAGAGATGCCTAAAATAGGGTCTGGGTAGTGCTACAATGAGTTACTGTACAAATCCAGAGTTGTTCGGAGCTTAGAGCTGGGAAGATTCATGATGTGGAATGTGAGTGAAATGAAAGAGGTAAGTGCTGTTCTATGAGTATGTGACAGCAGAGTCCATCATTGGACATAGGCAAGAGTACTGACAGAGTTTATGCTGACACACTATCCAGCCGGATGCTGAGAAGGGTGTAGGTTGTGCAGCTCCGGAGTCGAATGAGTTAGTCTCAAGTGTGTGGTGTATCTCAAAACATCTTGGTGAGATGAACTGGACAATGAACATAAATAGATTCAACAGGTACCAGTATAGAACCTAGGACTTTCCAAAACTAAGTTTAGGAAGAGAAATAGCCCACAGGAGCACTAAAGAGTAAGAAACAGTCCAAGTAGAAGGAAGAAAAAGAGATGGTTGCTTCCTGACAGCCAAACTGAGAACACATCTCAAGAAGGAATTTGTAACTCTATGAAATGCTGTGGAGAACTTTGCATTGGAGCTGGAAGAATCGGAACCTCTAGGTAATGAGGACCAAAGCTTTGCTCAGGGTGGGATTAAGAAATAGTGTGCAGAGAGCACTGTGGAGAGTTCAAGGATTAAAGACACTCTGCTAGTGGTAAAAGGACCCTTTCACCCCCTGATCTTCCGATTACTTTTGATCTCTGATATTCCCAGTAGAGGCTGCTCCTGGCCCATTTGATCTGGTCTAAAGGGTGAAAAGCCAGCTGGCTCCCATGCAATGAGACAGGGTGGCGGGGGAAGGGAGAGAATGGGCACACCAGGGCCTCCAGCCACTGCGAATGAATTCCAGATGCATGTGTGCCACTTTGTGTTATCTGGGTTTATACAGGTACCGGGGAATTGAACCCAGGTCATTAGGCTTTGCAGGCAAGCGCCTTTACCACTAAGCCATCTCTCTAGCTCTCCTGTGCAGTTTAAAATTTTGGATTTACTGTCACATAGTCTGAGAGCAACCACCAATGTCTGTACCTGCTGCCCTTTCATACTGAGGTACTTAGATTCCTTTGGCTCCCACCTTCAGGCCTGAAAGGAAAGATTTGTTTGAACATATTCTGGCCCATAATTTGCTGAGGGCTGATTGGAGGAGGGATGGCTTCTGCAGTCAACACACAGCATTGCATATACCTCTGTGTTTTTAGCATGATCCCCTGTCTTTACATGCCTTGTCCCAGAAAACCTGACTCAAACCTGCCTAGGTGTGTGTTCAGAGTCAGCTGGTGCTTGCTGTTGTCTCTCTGCTATGAATGTATAATGAAGTGAGCTTCTTCTGCTTGATGAAGCTTTCTCTGGAATCTGTAAGCCTGAAATAAACCCTTTCCTCCCATAAGCTACTTTTGGTTGGATGTTGGTCCCAGAAACAAGAAGGTAACTGCAACATTTGTTGCTGTTTCTTTTTATTTCACCATGTAGGAAAGCTTGTATATCTTTTATTTCCCAGAGTATTTTATTGGGTATTTACACAAGAGGTAATAAATATCACCAGTTCAATCAAATAGCAAAATAACTCCCCCCCCCAACCCGACCCAAAGGAGTTTCTGTCTCATAGAGTGTTTCAAATATGTCTTACTTTTCTAATTTTAAAGTCATAATGGCAGGCTGTTTGCAGTTTCTTAAAGAAGTAATTTAAGGGACCTATGGAAGGGACCCCATGGGAAAGCACACTTTGTATGCAAGCAGGAAGACCTGGCGTCAATCCTCATTATCCAAGTAAAAAACCAGGTGTGGTCACATAGCCTGTGTAACTGAGATGGGTGGAGGAGGAGGATCCTGGGGCTTGCTGCTCCAGGATTAGTGTGAGACCCTGTCACAAGGAAATAAGGCGTAAGAGCACTAGACGTCCTGTGGTCTCCACACTCACCACATACTGTGTACATCACAAAAAAAGGATGAAGGGAAAAAGAATTCAGAAAATAAACAACCCAAAATGAAGTGACTTAGAGATCTGGTTTCCAATCATGAGGATAAGGTGACTAACTCAGAATCACATTAAATGACAACTTTCCCCTGATCCCTGTTACCTGAGTTTCTGTCCAAAGGCTGTTGCTTCTCAGTGCTTGGCAAAGCTAACTTCATTTTTAGTGTTTCTTGCAACTAGTGAGTTCTAAATGGATTAACGTTATTTTCTCCAAGCCCTTATTCTCTTTGTGAGTGAGAAGGGGGTGAGAACTATAAATAAGGGCTGATTGCCACTCATATGTTTAAGCTTCTGTCAACTTTGCCTTTCTTCTGTCTTTTACAATAACCAAATCTTGTTAATCTCTGACACAGCTGTTAGTGTAACTGAACCTATCAGTCTTTTTACTGAGACTTTTTCCTGCCCAATGTGTCTATAATCCTTTCCCTCAGGATACAGATATGGAAAAGATAATAAAGCATTTCCATATAGGAATGTGAACAGTATGGCATTGCTAAAAATAATAATATCTACCATTTTCTGTTTGCTTTGTGCATTTTTGCATTGCACTGGTTCAGGGTGTTTTCCTTATTTTTATTACTGATTTTTAATTTTGTGTGTTTTTGAGACAAGTTCTTACACTGCCCAGGATGGCCTCAGACTTACAGTCTCAAGTGATTTTCCTACATTAGCCTTCCGAGTGTAAAGATGACAGATAGGTATGATCTCCCCAGGTGTCTTGTACTATATACTCTCTTGTAACCCTACAGAATGGACACTTTTGCAGATCAGAGAAGTTTGTTTTGGTTTTTCACTTTGAGAAGGATATGAATATGAGATAGTTGGCCTCTGAAGTATAGTTACTTTAACATCAAGAATGCTTGAGGATAAAGTCATCTGAATTAAATGTTTACCACTGAATATCCTTCTCAGATATGTTTATGTTTATGTTCTGAACTCTGCTCTTCTATTTTGAAGGCTAAATATTCAAGGAAGTATCTAGGGAACATCATCCAGTGTGTGTGTGTGTGTGACTGTGTGAAAGTCCAGCCTCTTCGCCGGGCTCATTAAATGCTTGTGGCCTGTTCATCAGGGAAAAGTGCATCCTTCAATGATTGCTGTTGGAATCCTTCTCTTGGATATAAGTTAAGTAACACAAATGGAAGAATGAAAAATCTTCAACTTTGAGTGTGATAGCAAGGCTGGTTAAACTCCATTAATCTTGTATGAGGTGAACATCAGCAGATGGTTGACATAGAGAAATGACATTAGTCAATCACATTCCATACTCTTTCATTTGTTACTGTTTTTTTTTAAAATAGTTTTATTATTCTGATTGATTGATTGATTGATTGATTGGTAGAGTCTTGCACTAGCCCAGACTAACCTCGAATTTCACTATGCAGTTTTAGGCTGCCCTTAAACTCATGGTGATCCTTCTACCTTTGCCTCCTGAGTGCTATTTTTAATCTATTTTAAGGAGAGAGAGAGAGAACGAGCATGTCAGGGCCAGCACTGCAAATGAACTCCAGATGCATGAGCCACTGTACATCTGGCTTTAGGTGGGGACTACTGAGAAATCGAATCAAGGTCATTAGGCTTTGCAGGCAAGCACCTTAACTGCTGAGCCATCTCTCCGGCCTCTTAGCATTGTTTTTCTTTTCATTTCATTTCATTTCTTTTCTTTTTTTAATCTGTACAAGACACTAGATGAAAACTATGCTAACAGTATTCATCATCTACTCCTGTGCAGGAACAATTGTTTAGTAGCTTGCCTACAGTAAAGAATCAGCCAATTAAAAATTAAACATAATGTGGCATGTCCCAGGAGTTGCTAGTTCTGTGCACCTGCAGTAACACCTCTCTCTCTCTGCAGAACTGACAAGTAAGCTCATAAGCTAAAATCCTCCCCCTTCTCCCACAGCTGTGAGCACAGCAGAAAGGAAGACCGGATACTTGCTGTCTGTGGCCCAAGATCACTTGAATTATGACTTTATTCTTAATCTAATGTCTGTGTGACTCTTGGCAAATATGCCCAGTTGTATTTACTAAGCTTGCCTTCTCAGAATGCCAGGCCTCCCTGTCCCTGGGAGCCCTATGAGTAGGGAATTTCCTTGTCTCTGAGGTGATGTGGGGGCATCCTTTGGTCATCCAGCTGTGCTCTCCTGGGTGTTAACTCCTTTAATCCACACCTCTTTGAAGGACAGTTCACCTCAGCTCTTTTCCCTAAAGCCTCTGCTTGTCTTTCTTTTATTTTCTAACAAAACCTAGTTTAGCTTGATTCCATGGTCTACCTTTTTTTTCTCCTACAATAAACTACACTTTATAAAAACTAAATCTTTTTGAGAAAGAGAAGAGTTTTCAGTGTCATTTTCTGCATGATTTCAGAGCAAGATAACTTAGCACATTTCTATCCCTTCACTGCAATCTCCAGTTATCATCTCTCTAGCAAACGAGTGTAATATATAATGCACCACCTTGTGCATCTGGCTTTACGTGGGTACTGGGGAATCAAACTTGCTTCTTTCTGTTGCAGGCAAGCACCTTAAGTCATCTCTCCAACCCTAAAAGTATTTTTTAAAATTTTTTTCAATTGAAATGCATTGCTCACCCAATTATAGATTTAAGGGAAGACAGTCCTAAAAATTTACTAACATGAATTTTATCTGAAATGTTAATGAATATTTTTAAAATTGAGGGTCTGGAGAGATGGCTCAGTGGTTAAGACATTTGTATGCAAAGCCTAATGCCTGGGTTTGATTCCCCAGTGCCCATGAACAGCCAGATGCACAGAGTGGCCCATGCATCTATAGTTTATTTGCAGTGGCTATAAGCCCTGGCGTTCCCATTCTCTCTTTTTCTGCTTATCTGTCCTCTCTCTGTCACTCTGTCCTTGCAAATAATTTTTTTTCTTTTCTTATTTGTATTTTTTTGTTTTGCAAATAATCAAGTAAAATATTTTTTTTAAAAATTGAGTAGCTATAAATTGAGTAGTATTTTTAAAAATTAAGTCCAATGGCTGTATTATTTTTTCAAATTAGATAAACTTTTTATTGACAGCCTACATATATATGCACAATGTAACCTCATCACAATCCCCTCCCCCACCCTCCTTTCCCTCCCCTTTCCTGTCTCTCCTCTACTTCATACCCATGAGTCCCTCTTCTATGGTGATGTCATCTTCTTTCGTCCTCATGTTATGGAGGTCTTATACAGATAGCAGCAGCCACCTTGAGGTCACAAATGCAACTGGTACTTTGTTCCTTTGTCTCTTACGTTCTTTCCACTGACCATTGCCTCCTCCACTGTGGACCCTGAGTCTCAAGGCGTGTGATGGACATGTCTCATTGAGTGCGGCCTCAGCACTTTGACGTGTTTTGAGTCTCTCCAGTAGCCACCACTGTCTGCCAAAAAGCAGCTTCTCTGACCGAACTTGATGGCAGCACTAATCTATGGGCATAAATACAAATATTCAGAAGGCAATTTGATGGACTGTACTTATCTGTTTAGCCAAACAATAGTAGCAATTTCACCCTTAGAGCCTTAGACCTCCTCCCCACCCTCCCATAGGCTTTTGAATAGGTTTTTAGTACCAGAAATGATTTTCCTTCCATGCGGTAGTACCTCAAGTCCAATCAGAGGAGTTTATTACTCCCATAACAGATAGCCACTATTGTAATAATGGACACATCTTGCCTGGCTAGTCTGTTGTGTAGCTTGCAAGGTTAAGACTGTTGATGACTTTTCTCCCCCAGGAGGCCACATAGCATTGACCAACGTGATCACAGCTAGCTAGTAGCATTTGTGGAACAAAGGAGCCGAGGAATGTGGCATCCAGCTCAGTTCTAGCGTGATTTCTTAATGTCCTGCCATCGAAGAATCACCCATCTTTTTAAAGATACATTTTATTTCCTGCATGGAGTCGCTGAATCTCTTCATCCTCCTTTCTTTATAGCTGCATACATAAGGCTGTATGGTACCTCACACTGCTGATGAGGTGTAGGCTTCCCACCCCTCAAGGGGGAAGCCATGAGGACAGGCATGCTGGGGATTCCAGTGAGATATTTTAGGAGATGAGTTCAAAAAAAGGTGTGAGGTTTCATGATTGGGATCTTCTGAGAACTTAATTAGGACAAATGACATTTATTAAAATATTTATAGGTACATTGAATCAATATAAAATGGTAACAAACCAGATTTTTACATATGAGGGAAAGTTACAGGAATCTTCTTGAATGTCAGTGATTTTTATGTGCTTATTATGCTTTGAGAGTGAAATCTTCCACTAAGTTGAATATTAACATTCCCTGAATAGTGTCTCCACCTATCTCTTTACTACATCACCAACACACACACACACACACACACACACACACACACACACACACACACACACACACACACACACATATACACACACTCTGGATTACTGCTTGCTAAGGGATCCCAAACTTACTTAGGATGGATTCACTTAGATTTTTCATTAATTCTGGAACCAGGTGTAGCCAACATTTTGACATTGTAACATGACGTCTGTCATCTACAAATGTGTTAGGCTGCATTCATACCTGTCCTGAGTTGCATGCAGCCTGCACTGCAGAGGTTAGACATCCCCCTGTAAGAATTTGATGTCTTTATTTGAGCTGAATGCATTTGTTACATATTAGCTCAGCAACATAAAACTCATGTCTTTTATTTTTTCAGGTATTAAAATATATTTGGATTTTGCCTTACCTTTGAAACATTCAACACTCAAAGCTGTGCCTGACATAGTCTACAGAGCCAGATAATTGGTCTGAGAATTTTACTATTAGATTTATGCAGGATCCCTGTTTCATAATTGCATTTATTCATTGTTATTAATGTGGAAGTATGATCTTCTACATGGTACTATATTTGTTGGTAAATCTGGGCTTTGTTCCAGAAACGCTAAATTACCTTTTCTCATCCATCTTGCGCTTCAGTTTCTATTTTTCTTTCTTATTTCTTTCTTGGGACTTTGCCAATGTCAATGAGAAAATATCTCATGTGTACTTTAAGGTTTGAGAGAAGAAGCATGGTAAATTGCCTTAGTTATCAAAATAAATACATCCAATTTGTGATTATCCACACTGATTTCTCTCCTAGAAATCTTTAATCCCACCAGAACTTCCTTCGATGGCTGATCAGCTCAGATTCTGTAGGCCAATTTCCCTTGCTTCTGACGGTCAGGCTCATGGGAAATGAGCATGATTTTGTGCCTAGTGCACCTACTGCTGAATACAATATGATAACTGGACCGAAAAAAACACATTTAAAGAACATATTTCTGGTTTGGGATTATCTCATTTGCAAGCAAGTGGATTTAACCATTAAGCCATATCTCCAGCTGTTGGTTAATCTATTTTTTCCTAGTTCAGTGTTAGTTTTCTTGTTAAAGGATAGACTGTTATGAATGGATCTGTGCTAATCTCAATACCAACACAAAAGAATCACATCTTGATTGTAACATTTCAAGGAGCCATAATTGGGAATGTACGTATCATTTCTATGCCAAGTCTTCCAGGTTAGTGTTTAGGTAACCTTTGTCAGATGTTTTAGATAAATTTGCATGCAGTAGCAGTTAATGCTATAAACCCAGGGTATCACAGTTTTAGGAATCATTTGCCTACTTTGCTTGTAGTAAAGAGATTTTCGCATGTATTCACTTTAAGCATGAAAGACATGGACACTTTATCGCTGACCTTTGAACCATATTGATGGAATTTAGTACTTGTGGAACAGTTGAAATCTTTAACAATTAATTCACACGTGGTCTGTTGGAATTCCTAGGCCATGGTCTCAGGGCAGGACAAGGGGCACCTGGACTCCAGTTGCTGCCTGCCTCATGGACGTCATTGCCTGGGAAGGCTAAACATCTTTTCACAGCTGGCGTATGATAACTTACATTCATTCTTTCTTTCTTTCTTTTTTTTCTTCTCACAGCTGTTGTGAACTTGGACAACTCTGTGGTTGACCTGGAGACCCTTCAAGCCCTCTATGAGAATGTGAGTTGAAGTGATTTTATGTGCATGCACAGTACATGTGCATGTAAGCTGGCTGTTTTAATGTCCTCTAAGGAAATCCAATCTGAGTGCTGTGAATTTCCTAAGTAGGGGTTTGTTACAATACTTTCTAGGAAATTGACTGGGCAAATGTGTGGTCTCGCGGCTTTAGAGAGTGTGATCCTAAAGATGTTGCTTATGAAGTTACTCACATTTCGTCTTTTGAAATAATAGTCGGAGCGGACATGGGAGCTGACTGGAGCCAAGCATTGTTCTGCGCTCTTCCTATGCAGGACTTACAATACTTTATTTGGTAGTGTTCAGCCTTTCAAAGTAAACTAATTTCACAATATATAAATATTTGACTCAGAACGCATTATAGATACTCAGGATTTATGTTAAGCCCCTTTAAAAATTGTTCTGTATAATTTTTTTTAAATTTACTTGTTATTATAAACTGATAGTTCATGACGGCAGTGTTACATATTCATGATATACAGTGTTACATACTATGGTTATGAATGTAATGTAGAATAAATTAAGTTAATCAATACATCCATCATCTGAATGACTTAATTTGTGTTGTGAGATGAAAAAATATTGGTCTCTTCTCAGCTTTACAGTGTACAGTATACTTACTACACTTTTGAATATATTAAAAATAATCTTTATCGAGGCACTGTATCCTTGGACCACCACCTTCTCATCACCTCTGGTACCAATCATTCTACATTCTTCCTCTTTGATTTTGAATGTTTTGGATTCTGCATATAAATAAGGATACTCAGAGGTTGTCTTTCTGTGCATGGTTTATTTCATTTAGTATGATGTTTCCCAAACCCATCTATGCTGTTACAAATGACAGATTTCCTTTCTTTTTAACATTGATGAGTTTTTGTTATATGCATATATACTACATTTTATTTTTATTTTATTTATTAACATTTTATTGGTATATAATTATATACATATTAACATAACAACATGCTCAGTACCATAAGTTATTGGAGAAAACCCCTTAAAACCAGGATGACACACCCCTTTATGTATTAGATTTTCTCCCCCACCATGGCTCTTACATTCTTTCTGCCACCTGTTCCACAAATTTCCCTGAGTCGTGGTGTGAGTTTAAAGTTTTCATAATTGTTGGGTTCTTAAGAGTCTGGATTTGTGTTTTAAATTATTTTGGGCATCCTTGGTGTCTATCTCTGTTGTCCTTCCATAGATATCTGCCTTGCTGTGGGAATAGCTCTTTTGCTCATCACACCATTTCCTTTAGAGGTTGTGTAAGGACTCTAAATGGTGAGTTTGAGTTTGGTTCGTCTCCTACTTGGGTGTCCTCCATTAACTCACATCCAATTGGTGAAGTTTGGTTGTCTACAGTTCTCATTGCTTTCGGAAAAATACTCAGTGGAGAATGAGATCATTATTGGCTAATTGAGACAAATATTGCTAGTTTGAACATTTGGAGGGTGTAGCCTTTCTGAAGACCTACGGTTAGTGGGGACTTTCCCTTGGAGATGGGGTTCTTGGTCCCCATTCAAGGTTGCCTTGGATCCCCGAACCAATCAAGGGTTCCCTGCCACTTAGTGGATCTCATAGCCAGTTAGCCTGCTGTTGATTACCTACCTGGGTTGAGTGCCACTATTGCACAGATGGGCACTTCTTGACTTGCTTGTCTGTGCCATCTATCAGTGTGTTCTGCATTCTCAGGCCATTGGTCGGTGTACCTTGAGGGTATCCCCTGCTTTCTTGGAATATCTTTGGTCTGGTTCACCTGGCAGCTCATGCAAAGCCTTCCAGCATTAAACAGGCTAGCTTCTGGGAGCTGGTTTCTTTTCAGATTCAGCAGGGTCTCTCAGTGTTGTGTGACAGCAGTCGGTGTAATCTTCACCAATAGGGTCTTATCTTTTGCCCGAGTTGCGTATTCAGGAGCTGTGACAAAAGCTTGTCTTATTTTAGGGACCTTACAGGTCACTTCAATCAAAAGCTCATTGTGGGAAGTAACTAGTGGGATGGGGCCAAAGGTCAGAGTCGTTTGTACTAGAGGTGGGCTTCCACCTCCCTCATTGGGGCCCTTGTTACCATATGATGCTCTTGGATACCTCAGGCACCTGTTGTGTAGGAGAGAAGATTTTATGGAATTATTTAATTTTGGGTTTAGATTAGTGTATATCTCCTCCCTCTGTCGCTTCCCCTTAGTCCTCATTTCCTTCCATCCCCTTTGTCTCCTTAATCACATGTCAGGTTTGCTTACTGTTCAAGCTTAACCTGATTTGGGCCCACAGATGAAGGAGACTATGTGGTGTTTATCTCTGTTCTTGTATGATGAGTTCACTAAGTATGATCTGTTCCAAGTCCTTCCATTTTTCTTTGAATTTTGTTATATCATTTTTCCTCACTGCTGAGTAGAACTCCATGGTGTATATGTACCACATTTTTGATATCCATTCATCTAGCGATGGGCATTTAAGTTGGTTCAAATTCCTGGCTAATATGAATTGAGCTGCTATAAACATGGTTGTGCAGATGTCTCTGTGCTGAAATGAGGAGTCCTGAGGATAAGATGCCCAGTAGAGGGATAGCTGGGTCCACTGGTATTTTTTTTTTTTTTTTTGGTTAGATTGTCCAAGGGTTTTTCAATTTTGTTTTATTTTTTCAAAGAACAAGCTCTCCGTTTCATCAATATTTTAATTGTTTTCTTACTTTCTAATTCATTGATCTCCGCCTTTTAATCTTCATTGTTTCTTTTTGTCTGGAGTGCCTTTTGTTGGATTTTTAAAATTTTTCCAAAAACTTTAGCTAGTGGGATTAGGCTATTAATTTGGGATCTGTCTGTCTTTGTTATGAAGGCATTCAATGCTATGAATTTTCCCCTTAGGACCACCTTCATTGTGTCCCATAAGTTTTGCTATGTTGTATTTTCATTACCATTTAACATGAGAAATTTCTGTTTGTCCTTTAATTTCTTGAATGACCCAGCTTTTGAGCTGATTCTGTACCTTTTCTATGTGATTTTCAATGTTTGCTTCCATTTCCATCATGAAACTTTTCATAGACTCCATGCAAGTATGACCAGGGAAAAGTGTCATCTCATCCTGGGCACTCTCTCTTTCATAATTTCACTGGTGACTTCCAAATTGTGGCTTAGTGGGTTTGCTGTGTGAGCTCAGGTAGTATGTTCTTCTTGCATTGTGATCTGCCCATTTCTGTTCCACTTGTAGGGATTGGGGGAGGCCTTTGCGGTGTGCTCTCCTCAGTGCTGTGGGTGGGGACCACACAGTGGGTTTCACCAAGTAGGCTAGGCACTCACTTGGTTCTGGTTCTCTGTTCTACCTAGGGGGCAGGGCAGCCCTCGATTCTGGGACTATGTAAGGGTGCATGGTTGGTGTGGGGGGGGGGCCGGCATTCAGTTTGGTGGCTGGGCACTGGTGTGCATTGGGTACCACGCTGGATGTATGCCCCAGATCAGCGACTGGGCATGGGAGTGTCCCTGGTACCACTGTGTGCTGATCATGCTCTCAGATCAGTGGCTGGGGCAGCCACCTTGTGCCCTTGGATCAGCCCCTGGGCAGGCAAGTGCACTGGTACCACGGGGAGACTGAGTGCAACTTCAGACCTGTCCTGGGGCTCGGCAGGTGGGTGTACCGGTACTGCTGGGGATGGGGGGGGATTTGGTTGCTGAGTGCTTCCTTGGACCAGTGGGTGGGCCCTTACCACAGAGGGCTGAGTGTGCTCTCAAATCAGAGGTGCTGGGTTGGCAAGTGCTCAGACCAGGAAGCCAAGGGAGGAGGTGGGTTGCACAGATTGGGCTGCAGTGGGAGCTTGTGGTTGGGAGTTGGGTGACTATCAGGGCCTCTGAGGGAGCAGATAGTTATAGGGAAGCTCCAACTAGGCTGGTGCAGAAGCTGGGGAGAGAAGCTGTGCTTTCAGACAGCTTTGGAAGGCCTGGATCCCAGCTGATGCCTCAAAACTTTCCCCAGGTGGGTCCTGGCATGGTTGCAAGTCAGCCATCTTGAGTCAGAAGTCTACTACGTTTTCTTTATTCATTCATCTGCTTCAATATTTTCTGTTAGTGGAGGCCACTTAGATCAATTGTCTTAACTTGGCTGGTATGAATAGTGCTGCACTGCACATGCATCTTTTTTATCTTACTAAGTAGAAAATTTGTATGAACAAGTTCATGCGTTGGTATCACAATTTCCCTCCTCTCTGCCCATATTCCACGAGGGCTCTGCTCAACCGGATTGCAGAAATGTTCCATGGAATGGAGGGGTATGAGTTGTGCTTGCAGCAGACAGTGTGGGTGGGGGATGCCTCTAGATATTCCCCCACCATGACTCTTATAATCTTTCTGCCTTCTCTTCATCAAAGTTCCCTGAGTCATGGTGGGTGAGGTTTAATTTTGATTTAGCAATGCACATAACTTTTGCATTCTGATTTCAAATCTTTTGAGTTAATATCTACAACAATGAGTCCTGGATCATATGGTCATTTTATTTTTAAGGTTGTTTTTGAGGAATATCCATAGTGTTTTCCATTATTGTTGTATATCATCAGAAATAGTATGCTTGCTCCACACCTTATTATTGTTAATTTATTGTCTTTCCTCTCTTTGTTCATACCTATTCTGCAAGGTGATACCACATTGTAATTTTAATTTTAATTTAATTCTTGGTGGTGAGCATATGTTCATATATCAGTTGAATCTTTGTACGTCTTCTTTTGAGAAGTGTCTTTAAGTTCCCTATACTATTTTCAATTAGATTCTTTGCTTTCCTTATGATTGAGTTTATTATAAATTTGTTAAACCAGATGTCTTCCCTTTCCCATTTTAGTTTTTATATCAGAATTTATATCACTTTGTAATAAATCTCCCTTGGTCATTTCTGTTAACTATAATTGTTATTATAGTCTTGTATCTTAACTTTCATACAATGGATGAAATTACTTTACAAATCATCATTACAGCCTCACCATGGTCATGTTACAACTCTGTTACATAAATCATACAAGAACCCAGAACTCAGTGGTCTACGATATTATTGGTCTTTTGTTTCATCATAAAGAATTTCTTTTGATAATTTCTAGTGGACTTTGGTGGTGATGAATTCTTGAGCTTGTGCTTGTCAAAGTTTGATTTTCCCCACATTCCTGAAAGATGGCTTTCTCAACAAAGTGTTCTTGGTTAGCTTATTGCTGTTGATGTTCGTTGGCTCGTTTCCTTTGGCACTTTGAGTATTTCATCCTGCTCATTCCTGGCTGGCAGGGTTTGCACTGTGAGATTTACTGAGAGGTATAGTGAGAATCATATTTTTAATATTTCTTGCTGCTATCAGATTTTTCTCATTTTGCTTTTATTTTGAAGGCTTGATTATTATTTGTCTTGGTAAATTCCCTTTTGAGTTGGATTTTTTTGGAGATCTCTGAGTTTCCTGCACCTGAATATTGGCTTCTTTCTCTGGATCTGGGAAGTTCTTTAATTAGATATGCTTTATTGTATTTATCTCTTTTATGCCCTTTTTCATTTCTTGCTGTGTTGGTTGGGATGCTTTTGCCGTTTCTTTATTCTTTCTGTGTTTCTCTTTTGATCCTCTCATTCAAGATTATAAATGCTTTGTTTGAGGGCTCACTAATTTCTCATGGAAGATCCTGATATTGTACCTGCCTACTGTATTCTTCAAGTCTTGGGCCTTTAAATATATATTGATTTGTTAAATATATAAATTCATTTGTTAAGCTTTTTGTACTATTTGTATATGGTTTTCTAAATCTCATATACATACATATATATATTAATCTATATACTCTTGCAGATCAGGGACCTCCTTACCTATCATCATGTGAATCTCCTTTTCTCTAGCTTTCATTATTAGAACTTTGTTAGTTTCTCTGGGAGATGTCAGATTTTTCTGTGTGTTTGCAGTCTGCATTGTCTAAGCTTTTGTATGCATTTTCTTTTTTTTTTTTTGTTTTGCTTTTTTTTTTGGGGGGGGGGTTACATCTCACTCTAGTCCAAGCAGGCCTGGAATTTACTATGTAGTCTCAGGGTGGCCTTGAACTCATGGTGACCCTCCTACCTCTGCCTCCTGAGTGCTTGGGGTTAAAGTTGTACACCACTAAACGTGGCTGCATTTTCATTCGTTCATTTATTTATTTCCAGTATGGCTAGATGATTGGTGCTTAGTCTAGCTAGCGACTCTCCATGCTCTGGCTGGGCAGACTGAGCTGTCTTCATTGCTGTGCCTTTGTGCTAGGCTAAGGTTGGCCAGCCCTGTGTTCTGCATTATCCCGAAAGGCTGGGTTCACGTTGCAGCAATCTCAAATCAGGTCAGGACAGAGGACAGATGGTACCATTTTTAAAACTCAGCAATAGGACAGAGTGATATGAAGCCCTCTAGTGCTATCCTGGTCAGTTCTACTTCATGACCCAATTACTCCCCAAAGGTAACACTGGGCTTGAGATTTAGTGGTCTGACATTGGTTCAATTTGTATTTCCATTTTTCAATGTTTTATTTATTTATTTGCAAGGGGAGAGAGAGGAGAGAGAGAGAATGAATGAATGAATGAATGAATGAAAGGGTTGCCAGAGCCTCTAGCTTCTGCAAATGAACTCCAGATGGATGCATGCACCACTATATGTGTATCTGGCTTTACATGGGTGCTGGTGAATCACATTCAGGCTGTTAGTCTTTGCAATCAAGCACCTTCACCACTGAGCCATCTCTCTAGCTCTTGAAATTTTATTTTTATTGTTGTTAAACTTTTTGGTTGAGACTCATTGTGTCAGGAAATCAATTTCTTTTAAGGAATTGTTTCACAATAATATTTATTATGGCAGTGCTTTCATGTCCTGTACTTTAAGAACTTGATGAATCCAATATGGCAAAAAAGGGTGGGATAGCACATGCCTTTAATCCCAGCATTCATGAGGCTGAGGTTGGAGGATCACTGTGAGTTCACGACCAGCCTGGGGCTAGAGTAAGACCATGTCTCAATATCCAGTAAACAAGCAAAGAAAAAAAGAAACCCAAAACACATACGCCATTAGCCAATGTGAAAACTTGCTGTGTATAAAAAGTGATAAGAAATCCAAACTCAGTTTTTCAAAACATTACATGCTTTTTCTCATTGTGCAATCTAGATTTAAACTTAAAGACATGAGAGATGGAGAAATGACTCAGCAGTTAAGGCGCTTTCCTGCAAAGCCTATTGACCCAGTACACACAGAAAGTCAGATACACAAAGATGCATGCATGCATCTAGAGTTCATTTGCAGCAGCTGGAGGCCCTGGTTTGCCCCTTCTCTCTGTTTCTCTTCTCTCTATCTCTCTCTGTTTGCAAATAAGTCAAATAAATGTAATTAAATTAATTTAAAATGGACATGAAACTAGAGGATGGATGATTAGGGAAGAGAAGGGGACCATTGGAAGCAGAAAGGGAGATGAGAGAAGCTAATGAAGAAATGAATATGATCAAATTACATGAAATATAAGTGTGAAAATGTCATAATGAAAACAATTATTTGGTACAGTGATTGTCCACTAACTGTAAAAGTACTCTCACTATTAAAGTTAAAGGTATAAATAACTGCTATAAACTGTCAAGGCAAAATGTTGCTGTAGACATTTTTAACATATTATAAGTGTTCGTTAAAATAGTGATAATCATGATAGTTTGAAAAGATGGAGAAAATTTTTAGGAGTTCTTGATCTTTAACAGACCAAGGGCCTAATTACATATATAAGTATCTTCAGTGTGTAAAGGATATATACTGAAGCAAAAATGTGTGCTTTTTGAGGATGATATTCTAATATTTTTCTAAGTCGAGGGTGAATATGCCCTCAACAGAGCAAGGAAATCTCCCCTTGATAAGAGAAAAATGGAAATAGACCTTCCTTACTCATGAGCAATATATTTGTTCAAAACTCCCCATTATTATCACTGACAGGTTAAGTTTCTAAAAGAGCTATGATAAAGTAATGAAAAGGTGTATTCATTTTTCGAAACATTAATAAATTAGGGTGTATTCCAAATTAAGTGTCTCATATCTTAGCTCAATGAATTCTCTGTCTATATTAGTCATTCTTTGTAGTTGTGGTAAAGTGACTAAGATAAACAACTTAAGGGAGGAAGGAATTATTGAAGCTCAGAGTTTGAGATGGTTCAATCCACCTTGTTTGAGGCAGGCTCTCTCATTGTTCATCACTACACTCCACCTCCTGCCTCCTCCTCCCATCTCACCTTAAGAGTGCTGGGATTCTAGAAGCTCACCACTGCATCAGCTTTTACATAAGGCTTTACATAAGGTCTGGGTATCCCTACTCAGGAACTCAAGCTTGGACAGCAAGTACTTTATCCACTGAGCCATCTCCCCAGCCTCCCAATTCTTGCATTTTTAATTCATACTGGTAAAAGGTATAAAGAAGCAGTTCAAAGAAAAATAAACTTGTCTGTCTAATAAGGATTTGTAAAAGATTGTATTTCCAATAGTAAGATGATTCAAGTAAGACATCAGTGTGAAATATTTTTACTTCTAAACAAAAAATCTTAATAGTATCAAATTTTAGCATGTTAGAAAAGGACAAACTTGTATATATTCTGGCACAATTTTCTTGAAAATAATTTGGTATAATCTAAGTAAAGATGTGTTGAACATGAAATCTAGGAATTCGACCCCTAATCATACATTCTAGAGAGACGTGTTTAATAGCTGATTGCCAACCACCAAACACATTAATAGGTTCAACACTTGGGTCTACTCAGATGTGTCTGAGTGCAACTCTTAAGACAAATTGACCTAGATCAGAAGAATTGTGAGCAGTTTTTTAAGTTTTCTAATTTTTTTTCTTAACATTTTATTCATTTTCAAGCAGAGAGATACAGAGAGAGAGAGAGAGAGAGAGAGAGAGAGAGAGAGAGAGAGAGAGAGAGAGAGAGAGAGAGAGCACCAGAGCCACCACCTTGTGGGTCTGGCTTATGTGGGTCCTGGGGAATTGAACCCGGGGCCTTAGGCACTGGAGGCAAGTGCCTTAACCACTGAGCCATCTCTCCAGCCCATGAGCATTTTAAAATATAGTTTCAAGCTACTAAAGCTAAGAATAATTCGTTTCACATGAATAAAAGCCGGCCACTCCTTTTCCATGCTTCTCGTGCTGTATATGAATCCAAATATAAATACAGTGAACATAAATCCCAGATCATATGATCATTAGGAAACAATAATGTAAAATAATATTTCCCATATGGGGCAAGATATTTGTCTTTGTTTTTCTTTCTATGACTTGAGGAAACCAGAAAAACAAGTAGAAAGGGGAAAATATTTCCCTCATTATTCCTGTAAAGTAGCTGAGACTTTTGTGTTCAGAGCCCATGTTCTGCTGCCTCCGATGGTCCCTGGGAAGCTTGCTCTTTCATGGCCACAAAGAGACTTTTGAGTCCTAGTTCGAGAGGCTCGTTTGGGAGTTGAAGTCCCTGAGATTTTCCCATTCTCAGTTTCAAGTGTCCGATACTCTTTTAATCTCATGTGCAGTGTCCACCTTGAATCACACATTTATTTCTTTCTTTTTTTTGCACTCCCATTTTAGTTTTTATTTTTAAGTTTTATCGTTTTTATTGGCTTAATATTGTATATATTAACACAAGAATATGCTCCGTATCCTAGGTTATTAGATATAGCCCTGAGTCCATGATGACATTCCCTTTTATGCATTAGTTATTCTCCCCCCCCATGACTCTTACATTCTTTCCGCCCCCTCTTCCACAAAGTTCTCTGAGTCATAGTGGGT
>PVHP010023401.1:0-27370 GCA_004024765.1 Zapus hudsonius
ATGCCCTAAAACTATTTTCACCTGATGTTATCGTTACTTCACTTTATAATATTTTCTTTTTAATATTTACCATTTTTCAAAGCCTTACAACTTCAAATTTTAATGATTGTATTCATAAATACTCTCTGAAATTTTACATTTAGTTCAGCTTGACAGTATCATTCACTTCTTCAAATATCATTTTTAAAACTCCTAAAGATGCTTTGTCTTACATTTTTCCTTCAGTCATAACTCAGATTCATTGCATAATCATTACCTCCTGTTTTAATATACTCGGAAGAATGTAGTATTTTAATGCATGTAAATATATAAAATAAATACATTTAAGCATAAATTAAATATTTAATTTATAAACTGGTGCTTTCTAATTGGGAAAATGAATAACAACAAATTTATCACATTCCTATTTGCAATTCTTGAATGAGTAGTGCTATATTTTGAAATATTAGTTGAGAAGATACATTCTGTGAAATTTACCAAGAACTGCATTCTATTTAAATACTAACCAAGTTTGAACATTGATTAAAAAACATAATGCTCAAAATTAGAATGCATGAAAAGTCACAATGGCTTTAATAACTCTTAAGTAAGTGCCCTGGCTCAAATGAATAAACAGCAACAGAAGGCTGAACATGGCCTAGATTAATAATTTTTATTTTTCTATACCCATCCCCTGAATATATGCATTCTCCCAAATCATCCTCATGTTCACAATGTGTGCTTGTAGATGGCAGCTCCAGCATGAATAGATCCCATCACAATTAAAGAAACATCCCATGGATTCCTTCATCCCACTGTTCATCACTGTTGTATTGAGATTAATCACTTACTGACCAGAAAAAAAAATCTTATAACTTTGTTGAAATCCTCAAACTATACCAGTAATGGTACAGAATGGATGTTTTTTGAGAAACATGTTTTACTACCTGTGATGGTTAAATTTTGTTGTCAACTTGACCTTTTTAGTAATCCTGCCTCTCAGTAAGGGACAGGATATTATCAGGTAAAGGAAATCTAGAAACCAATTTTCCTTCCTGGGAGGGCAGTGCAGGAAGGTAATTTCAGAGATTCAAGGAGTAAACAAATCTAGGAAACGGTTGTTAAGACCCCAGTCTAAGGCTATATATAAAGGAGGGAGAAGACCCCTCATCTGCGGTCCTTAACCAGGATAACTGTAAACTCTACGCAGACTAGTAGAAAGAAGTGAGAGGTTATGAATAAGGGGTAACGGATGGGGAGAGGGGAATGGCTTAAGCATGAGGGTAAACCATATTAGGTTCCAAAACATATAATCCACACGAGCATACTGTTACCTATTGAGAAAGTAGTGGGAGTCAACTGGCAAGAGGGGCCATGAGTGTTAGGGGAGAGAGTCTAAGCCTATGAACAATTAGATCAGTCTGACAACCCCTGGCTCCAACCACCGGTTCCTTCCCTCACTGAGATGTTGAACAAAGCGACCCATGAGGCTCCAACAACAAGACATAATTCTGTCAAAGCCCTTGAGTACCCTCCCCAGGCCTGAGGCAAAACCCTGTTGCTGAAGAAACTACAGAATGCTATAGACCAGCATCTCAATACACTTCGAGGTCCGGAACGGTATCCAGCTCCCAGAAGGCAGTAAGTGTAGTGCTGGAAGGCACTGCACAGGCTGCCAGGGGAAACTGAACAACAAAAGCTGGAGTAAACAGAGACCACTGACATGAAACACAATCTACAGCCATGAGTAGGCTGACCACACCTCCTAATGGGAGAGAACAGCAAACCAAGAAAGGAGCACTTGTGTAATGGGGAAGCCTGGGTTTGGGGGAAGACAATCAACAGCTTTCAAATTTGGCCAAATTTTCCACTCAGTGAGGGGGAGCCCTTGTCTGGAACTTGGGATGCAGGGCAAGAGGCACCAGATCCCATACTCTTGGGCTCCCAAGACAAGATACAATATGGGAGTGATTGACAGGGAGGCTACTAAAAATAGAATCTAGGTAATCCAGAATGGTGTATATTTGTTAAACTACACTGACCTCACTCTCTGATGGAGATTATGTTTGTGTTTTCAGGATGCAATAAGAGAGCTGGGGCCCATCTAACCCTACCAATCTAACCCGTACGCTGATAACTGAGATCCTGGCAAGAGAGGAGCCACCACAGTCATATCATGGAGGATCCATATAGAACCCCACAGAGAATGATGGGATGAACCAATAGGACCCATAGCCACAGACATTCAATCAACACAGAATAAGCCAGTGAGACATAAACCAATGAGCTCACAACAATAAAGCACCATTAATACTCATCCACCATGACTCAGGGAACTGTGCGGAAGAGGGGGGCGGAAAGATTGTGAGAGCCTTGGTGGAGGAGACTATCCAGAGGCATGGCACCCCTCAGTAACAACATATTAGGGACAGGAGAACCTGGCCGAATACTAGGCTATCCATGGTCCCCTGTCACAAGGACTGATCCAGACGACCCACGGACGAGGATATCCAGCTGGTTGGGGAAGGGGGAGGGGGAGCATCGGAGAACTGGGGATAACAACTCATTGTTTGCCCACTAAATAATGTAACTCATTATGGACAATAAAAAAATTTAAAAAATAATAATAATAAATAAAATACATAAATAAAATAAAATAAAAAAGGAGGGAGAAGACATTTTCTTTTTGCCCATCCTCTGTTTTGTTTGTGTGTGGAGAGTGTTGGTGGTGGGTTTTTCTCTCTCTGCTTGGACCTGTTAAAGGGGAAGCCTCTTTCACTGTTATAGAACTTCCCCTGGATCTATAGCTTCAATAAATCCTTTCCTCTCATAAACTTTGCCCGGTTTGGAGAATCATCCCAGCGGTGTGTGGCTGACTAAGACACTACTGAAAACATTTTTGTTATTATATGCATGAATTTCAGCATATTTCTGGATATGATCAGTTTGATGTTTGTTTCCCTTCACCAATGATCCTTCCTAGGAAAAGCTCCTCCATCTCTAAACCTTTCTTCAAGGTGACCTCAGTAAGTTGACCGATGATTGCCCAATAGCAGTCTTTAAAAAGAGTAGAAGATTCTAGTTGTTCCAGGAATTGCTCCTCTTTGTCAGCACTTATGTTGATCTAATAAGCACAGATTCCTGTTGCTCAGTTTTTGCTTATACAATTTTCTGGTCCAGTTAAACATTATTCATTAATTCATATTGATTAATAGGATATTATATCCTAGATTGTAGAACTCATAAGGTTGAATTTTAGAGTTTCTCTTCACAAGAATTTTACAATAAAGTGTGTATAATGGCAACAAGGTATGGGAAATGTCATGATAGCAATATTATGGGAGGTTCTTCATAGAGAAGGTAAAATTTCACATTTCCAGGCAAATAATAAATTATACATTTCAAAGGAGAAAAGAAATTCAGGCTGAAGAAATAGCATGATCAAGAGCAAAGACCATGTATAGGCAAGAGAGAGAGAGAGAGACAGAGAGAGAGAATGGTTTCAGAATGGGATGGGAGCAAATATGTCTGGGAACAAAGGGGAATGACTTCATCAAAGATGTTGCATAAAATACTCAGAGCCTGAGGAGCAACTTAAATTCCATAATCCTTTCACCTACAATAATATTAGTGCAGATTTATTAACTGTTAATAAAATATATGTAGCATAATGTATTCTTTCTGTTTTAATAAGCTATTTGCAAAGCTTCTAATTGACTTAGAGTAATTTGAAAGTTCATATAAAGAATTTACTTGTGCTCAACATGTCCCTCTAGTCTTTCTAATAACTGAAAACCTAAAAACCTAATACTATCTATTGATGAATAATTCTTGTAAAGTCCTGCAAGCTGTTCTGTTTTATAATATGTTGGTTTCATTGCCTTGACAAACTGTTTTATGGATAAATTACTTGAAATATTTTATAATGGACATTCTATATGAATTCCATAGAAACAATTACTCATCACAGTAAAATAAATTGCTCAATATAATAATATTGACATCTAATGTTAATACCAATATAAAATTAGCAGATTATCTTTAGGGAAAAACATTAACATGATTATAAGAAGCCGACTATTTTGATATTGTTATATTTTTTATTCCTTTGAGGTAAGGTCTCGCTCTAGCCCAGATTGATCTAGAACTCACTATGTGGCTCATGCTGTCCTCAAACTCACAGTTCTCCTTCGACCTCAGTCTCCCAGGTGTTGGGATTATAGGTATGAGCCACTGCACCTGGCTCAATTTCAGATTTTGTGCATTACATGTGGTGTCTGTCCTGTCACTAAAATAGTAACAAACATATGGGTGATTTATAGCATAAATTCAATATCTCTAATTTTTAAGAAAAGTTGAATAGTTTGATCCCAATATCCTAAAAGACACTCTTTACAAGTAACAGTAATCCTTACTAATTAGGGCAGTGTAGTCTGATTCTCCAAGACCTGTCAGATTCTAAGTGTAGTACAATAAACACTGGCATGTTTCATGTAGAGACTGTGCCAGTTTTTAATCATCCCTTTAATCACCTCCAACAGCTGCCAGCCTTTCTATTTCTGAGAGTATTACCACATCTAGCATGGTATATTGCTTTCCAATTGAGCCCCTCTTTGGCTTTCAATTGAATGGTGTCTCATCTTGGCTTGGCTAAAATCAGATGAGTAACCCTGACCCCCACAACCAATATGACAACACCATGGGGGTAGTGGTATTCTGAGGGACTTTCTACAAGCTCCTGAAATAAAATAGCATAGAGGAGAAAGATTCAATGAGGAGAGCATCAGAACTCAAAAGGATAAAACTAGTGGAATGGAGAGTGACTAATATATATGTGAACCAAAACAAATCGCAGGGACTATATAAAATTCATCAGCAAATTAAATTCCCTCATTTAAAACAGCAATTCTAGTTGAAAATTAACTCTGTAGGATGAAGTATTGGAGATAGTTTCCAAATCAGATAGATCAAGGAGTTCTCCTACTGGCACTTGGCTTAGAATAAATCCTGCCTGAGTACCCTGAAATTCCAAGTTTAAGTAATCAATTTCTATTGATTTTTCACTTTTGTTCTTCTCACATTTGGCTATTCCCCAGGTCACATTGCCTTGCGATTTGAACCAAAGTCAATAAAGAATTTATTTATTCATTAGATTCTATAGAAGTGGAAGGTAGTGGTGAAAACTTACAGTTCAAATTTTCTATGGTAAATATTAAACAATTTGGGTGGGATTTTATTGTTCATCACAAATCTGTATTAGGAACACAATTTAGATAAACTTATGCCTTGCAAGAGACTTTTTGACTAACTGAACTGGCTTACTGTAGTAAAAAATAACTGAAAAATTCTCACAACAATATTTTTGATCCTTGTAGTTGTGAGTGAGAATATTAATTTTCTCATATTAACACATATAAAGTATCATTATTTTCTTTATAATTTTTGGAAGTCTATTATAGTATTCTGATTTAACCTCCACTGGCCCAAATCATTGCATGGTAAACTCTTGTTGAGCACATGAAGTACAGATTGCTGTACCAATATCAAAGTTCAAGTCAGGCCATCTGATCACTGCAATGAATAATTATGAATACACCTCAGTTAAATACTCCATTCAGGTCTAATATTTGTTCCATAAACTGAAGTCCCCAAAGTTTAGGGGTGGAGAAGCTACATCCATGTCAAAGCTTATGTATGACTGATTACTTTTTCAAACTTTATGATTGTAGAGAGTTGAAATGTTGCTAATCTGAGACCTCAGGCTATCTTTATTCCCCTTAATAGCCATTCAATGCCCATCTCTATGTCTGACCCAACATCCTTTTAAACTATCAGATAAAACATTTGGGATGTATTCTTAGCAGGCTTCTAGCTTCTACCAACCCAAAAGCTAACAATGTCATCAGATAGCATCTGAAACCCATAGCAGAATGTTCTCCTCTTTGATTTAAACTGTCTACACAATGTCCCAACTGAGGTATTTGGTAAGTGCCTTGATTGATGGCCTTCTTTTGTTCTGTGTCTATAACAGTTCAAGTAATTGTTCCAATTTTAAAATGTATTATTTGGGGCAACCTGCTCATGTTCCTAGGCCATGGTCATTCATATTTGCATCAAATAAACTCTTTTTTCTTACCTTTGAAATGAGAGCTGGATTTCACATTAACAGTTTTTGTACTTGAAAACAGAGCTCCAGGAAAAATCCACTTCTACCTCAGGGGTCATCCATATTAGGCCCATTGTACCTTTTTGCCTTTTTGAGTGGATATTTGTGAGTCCTTTCTGGGGCACAGATCTCCGTTTGCGTTGGTCAGTGGTCCAATATTGTTGTTGTTGTTGTTCTAGCTTATTATTGGATAACCTTGACTTGTTTGAATCGCACTTCATTGCTCATGCTTCATGCCTTTCTCTCATGCCCCTCCTCCAATATCTAATGCTGGATTTTATGATGGCTACTCCATCTGAATTCAGCCTCACCCCTTAAAGTTTAGAAATTCCGTGAGTATCTGATTATAAAGATGATAAACTAAAGAAGTATTTGTTCCTTCCAGCTCAACATGAGGAATGCATGAGGGGGAACTCCTCAGGATATATAACTGCCTCATGGGGAAGACCAAGGCAATATAAACTACTACTGAGTTGGAAGAAACCTTATTGTCTCACCCAGTGACATACCTAGAGGGAGATCACTTACTGTCTTCAGCTTCTTGCAGAATAAACCAAAGACTCGGTGGGAGGAAACATTAGAGCATGTGTTGATTTAAAATTAAAATGTCCCCCTTAGGCTCATGTGTTTGAATGCTTAATACCCAGCTGGTGGTGCTGTTCAGAAAGATTGTGGAACCTTAAAAAGGTGGAGCCTTGTTCAAAGAAGTGTATCACTCACCACTGGCTGTGGTCACAGGACATCTGAATATCATGGTGGAACTGAAACTACCTGGCTAGCTCTCATAGTGCTGGAAAGCCCCATGGGACCCTCTGGGATAAAACAGTCACCAACAGCATGAATAAGCTACAGATTATAAAATCAACCATTTGGGGCTGATGCACTCCAGGCTGGTGAAGGACATGGTATTTGAGGCTGTGCTTTAGGTGTGCCAGCATGTGTGGGACACCTGGACTAGTGCACTCTGGACTAGTGAGGAGACCTGTGTGTTTGGGGTTGATGCACTCCAGGTAGGTGGTTTATGTGGTGAGTTTGGGACCAGTATTTTTAGGGCACCAGCATGTTTAGGGCCTGGGAACCCCAGGCTGGTGAAGGGCAAGGCCCTTCATATTTGGGGCATATGATATCAGGATGCCAGTATGTTTGGGGCCAGTGTGCTCCAGGCATGTGAGGGTTACATAAGTTTGGTACCTGCACTTTGGGGGTACCACAGTGTTTGGGGACTGTGCACTCCAGGCAGGTGAAGAGCACTGCATGTTTGGGGCTGGTGTGTCCAGGGTGCCACAGTGTTTGGGGCCAGAGTGATCCAGGCTAGTCAAGAGTGTGGTGAATTTTTGGCCTGTACTTTAAAGGCACTCCAGAGTGGTGAGCAGCATGACATGTTTGGGGCCTGTGCAACTGCTTTGCACTGCCCACCTCCAACCACACCTCTAATGTTATCCACCATCCAGAGTGGCTAGCCCTCTTGTGACCTCCACATCCTGAGCCTCTGAGGATACAACACTATCACATCCAGCTGAAACCCAAAATAGAATACTCACTGAAGAAATAAGACTCTCCCCCACCCCAAATCCCTCCCCAACCACCACCACACTACATCAGCCTATCAGCGCTCCCATGGTGCATTGCTTCCACCCCAATTAGAGAGATCTTTCAGGCTCCTGCCACAGGGGTATCAATGTGAAATCAACAGTCCACTCAGCTGAGGAATGGTCGAAGAAGAGAGGCAATTGCTACACCTCCAGAATCCCTTGAGCCCCAGATGCAAGGCACGGTGGTGGTTACAGCCAGAGATCATCTCTGGCCTCCAAAGTAACTTTCATACCAGCCACCAGCTCAGACTGCTGGCACACCTGTTACCTCCACAACACAGCCAGTAGATGCAACACCATCCTGATCCAATCTCACTTTAACCCAAAATAGAACACTCACTGAAGATCCTACAAAGACAATATTTTGGGCAGACAACAACACAAAAAGAACACAACACAACAAGGTGAAAGATCCCCAGGAAGTTTGCTTAGTTCCACAATGGAAGTTGCCAACAAAAAAAAATATGGGAGACAACATATATACAATTACAAAATGAGATCACAATAGGCTCAGGACATAATTGCAAGGAGAATCTGACCAAGATAATGGCTGAACTAGAAATATTCAACAAGCACATAAAGGAATTAGAATAGAATCAGATCATGCAGCACACAATCTTTGTCAACGGGCTTAAATTAATTGAGGAAAATCAGAGGGACCTCAAAAGAGTGATAAATGAACTGAAAATAAACTAGCAACTAGAGAATCTCAGTAACCAGATGACTAAGCTTTATGAAGACATGAGCAAATGCAAGAATGAATTTCACGAGGCATTAAGAAAATCAAACCTCAACCTGAAATTAGAACTCAACAAAGAGATAGATATGATGCAGAACAGTACAACAGAAAACAAAAATCAAAAGAGCTATTAAAAATTTCTCACTACCAGAGTTAATAATCTGAAGGATAGAACCTTAGACTAGGAAGACAAGAGATAAAAAATTGATTCAAATTTTAAAAACTTTGAAAGTTCGAAAAACATGTGAACAAAATATGAGGGAGCTGTGGGACACCCTAAAGCAACCAAACATCCAGATCATGGGTATACCAGAAAGGGGAGAAATTTAGGACAAAGGCATAGAGAACATATTAAACAAAAATATTGAAGAAAATTTCCCCGGTCTTTCAAAGACAGGCCCACCGCGATAAAAGAAAGTCATGGAATTCCAAACAGACAGGACCAAAGAAGAAATTCTCCAAGACACAGATAATTGAAACTTAAACACTGAAAGCAGAGAGACTGATAAAAGCAGTAAGAGAGAAAAACTCAACACATACAAAGGCAATCCTGTCAGAGTTACCTTGGATTTTTCAATGGATTCCATGAAAGCCAGAAGGCCTTGGAATGGAATATTTCAAAGTCTAAAAAGCTATGGCTTCCAATCCAAACTACTGTACCCAGCAAAAGTATCCCTCATAATAGATGGAGAAAGAAAGATATTCCATGATAACAGTCAGCTCTATGATTATATATATGAACACAAAGCCAAGCCTATAGTGAACATTCCAGGAAATATTCAACACAGAAGAGTTGAGCAGCCAACCTCAAGAGCCCACTAGAGGATGAGCACACTAACCAAAACTAGAGTGGTCATAATATCATACAATGTGTCATGGTTTGATCCAGGTGTCCCCCACAAACAAATGAATGTGTTCTCAATGATCTATCCTCAGCTGATGGCAGTTCGGGAATTACAACCTCGCTAGAGCTGTGTTGTTGGAGGCGGGTTTATGGGGTTATAAACCAGCTTCCCCTTGCCAGTATTTGGCACACCTTCCTGCTGATTTTTCCAGTGCTGTGGCAGAGGTGATGTCCACCCCTCTGCTCATGCCATAGTTTTCCCTGCCAGGATGGAGTCTCCCCTTGAATCCGTAAGCTAAATAAAACCATTCCTCCATAAACCGTTTTCATTTGGGTTCTTTCTGTGCAGCAACCAAAAAGCTAACCACAACACAATGCATCAATCCCCATAAAGCCTCCACCATGGAAGAGATTAAATTAAGCCTCACAATCATAACTTTGAATAATGATGGACTTAACTGTCCCTTAAAAAGACACAAGTTAATAGGGTGGATCAGAAAAATGGACCCTTCCATCTGCTGCCTTTAAGAAACACTCCTCAGCTGTAAAGACAGACACTTTCTCAAGGTGAAAAGATAGAAAATTATTTTCTAAGCAAATGGAAATAAGAAACAAGTGGGTATGACTATATTAATATCTGACAAAATAGACTTTAAACCAAAAGTAATTATAAAGGACAAACAAGGCCATTTCTTACTCACCAAGGGAAGGAGCCAACAATAGGATGTTGCTCTCATGAATATATATGCACCAAACACAAGTGTGCCACATTATATAAAGCAAGACTTACTTGACAATAAATCAGAAATAAACTCCAATTCCATCATAGTAGGAGAGTTTAATACCCCACTGTCATCAATAGACAGATCAACCAAACAGAAAATCATCAGGGAAACAATAGATCTTAACAGCACCTTAGATCAACTAGACCTAACAGACATTTACAGAACATTCCATCCCAATTCTACAGAATACACATTCATGTCAGCAGCCCATGGAACCTTCTCCAAAAATAGACTACATATTAGGACGTAAAAAAGGCCTCCATAAATTCAGGAAAATTGACTAAACTCCCTGCATCATATGGGACCACAATGCACTAAAGCTAGAAATTTAAAACAAGAGAAACAACAGAAACTACACCAGCTCCTGGACTGAACAATATCCTATTAAATAATGAATGGGTCATTCAAGCAATCAAAAAAGAAACTGCAAAATTTCTTGAATTAAATGATAATGAAAACACAACATACCAAAACTTACGGGACACAAGTCCTAAGGGGAAAATTTTAGTACTACATGCCTTCATAACAAAGACAGAGAGATATCAAATTAATAACCTAAGCACATACCTTAAGGCATTGGAATAACAACAACACAATCAGATCCAAAACTCTCCAGCTAGTATAGAAGATTGCAATTTTCAGGAAAGATAAAAGATAGTAAAATGAGAAACAGAAATTCAAGAAAAGAGGAAATGTTTGGAGCAAAACAGACATTTGGTATTCAAGCTGTTTTGTGTTTGATAATTTGATTGTTTAATTTGTAAAGATATTAAAAAGGGAGAATGTTTGACATTCCCAGAATAACTTTCTTTGCATGCTAAACTAGAAATCTTAGGCAATAGACTAAAGATCATAAGTGAAATTTCTCTCATTGAAATTTTAAGACATCTAAGAAAAGCAATTATGAAATTCCTAATTTACAAAAATAAAATAATAAGAGTTTGAAAAGCTATCAAAAAAGAGAAAGAAATAAATGTAAAAGAATAGGAAATTAAAGAGAAAATTTGAGAGGTCCTGTGAGAACGAAGGCCCTGTTCTCATTGTCTGTCTTTCTCTGACCTTGCCTCTTCTTACTTCTCTGACATCTTCTGTTCTCGTTTTTAGTAATCCCAAAGCAGAACAAAATTATGTATCAAAATAAAAGTTGTCATGCCCTTTTTTAAGATAGTGAAGAGATCCTGAAATATTTCTTGGATAAAAACTGGACAGAAAACTTAATGGGAGAGGTTCTTGAGTCATATCAGAAACCCTCTACAATTTGATAGAGTTTTAGATGCTCTATTGACCTAAAGCCAGAGTTTTCTAACTTTTCTTAATTAGAAACTTTAATTTGTAAGAGCACCTCCATCTTTGCTGTTTAGCTTTTAAAAATAGAGAAAGATATTACCTTAAGACTACACCTTCTAACACTTTGCTTTCATTTAAGATTTGTGTAAGCGATGTCTTTCTGCTTATTCTTACTGATGGAAGTGCAAATGTAAGATTACGAACTGCTCAGTACGAACTGCTCAGTGTAATGGAGGGAATATTCAGATCAACAACCAAACTTTTAAAGACTGGCAAATGATAAAACCAAATAAAATTGCAAAATCTTTGTAAAATTACATCAATTTTTTATGTCTGGCTTCATTTATGTTTTGCCTACATGAGTGTATTTTGTACATTGTTTACATTGCTCACAAATGAGTGCTCACATAAAATTTTTAAATTGGTTTTTATTAGTCAACTTCTCATTGTTGGGAAAAATTAATAAAAATCAGTTTAAGAAAGAAAGGGTTTCTTTCAGCTTACAATTCTGGTTTACAGACCATCATGGCAGGAAGACATGGCAGCAGGAACTTAAAGATGCTGGTCACATTCAGTCCACAGCGAGGATGCAGACAGTAAATAATGTTACTACTCAGCCATCTGTCTCCTTTTTATAAAGTCCCTGACCCCAGTCCATGTAATGTTGCCATCCACATTTAATTAAGATGAGTCTTCCCTTAATTATCCTAATCAGGATAGTCCCTCATAGACATGCACAGGAAACTAACTTAATATGCATCATCTCTCACAGGTGATTTTAAATCCTGTCAAGTTGAAAATACAAACCATTACATAACTCAAATTCCTTTTCAGAATTAATAAGAATTTTCCAGCAAAATCTCTAGTTCTGACAGACCTGACAGGCCTAGATACCACCCAACATGCCAATTAAAAAAATAATAATAAACAAGTAATGGTGAGGGTAAAGAAGGAAATTTGAACAATGTGATGATGTTGGAGGGAGTGGATAGAGGTCTCTGAGCTCCAAGCCTTTCTTGACAATACTGACATGAGGTTTAAATTTAAACAGAAAAAAAATGGGACAAGAAACAAATATATGCATATAGTCAGGGTGTGGTAGTCTTAGTCTTTTTCTCAGTTCTGGCTCTCTAAGGTGGTCCTAAGAAAAGATTATTGCTCAGAGGACAAGCTGGTTCTGAGAAGGAGATTGCTGCTGCCCCAGGTGCAGCTTTGGTCTCCTGGGTAATGGTCCTCAAGTGGGGGATTGTCTGTCATAGAAGACTTTGCTGTTTCTGGAACCAGGTGACTACAGGCTGGAGACAACAGCTTATCTTTGTGCCTTTCGCCTTGAAGGAGGATGAAATTGGTTAGCTGGAGAGTTACTCCTTGACTGCGTAGGGAGCCTATACAGAGTCAGACAGAAATCTGACCAAAACTAAAGGAAGCAGGCAAAAATGAAAGCAGAGATTCTAATCTTATTTTGTGCTTTTGACTGCATTCCAGGCCAAAATGAGAAATCAACAGTTTGTAGCAAAAGCTGTTTCTAAGTCATTATTATAATAAAACTTAAATCTTCAACAAACAGTTAATTTAATTTTGTTGGAAAGATAAAACAGAAATGTCTTCAGGACTATAAAACATTTTTCTTGTTTTAGATGCACCTTCTTTGGTTTTCATTGAAATATAAAAGTATCTCGTTTTGTTAAAAATTGTTTTTAATTCAGAAATTTTATAAATAAGTAAGACCATTGAGGGAACTTCCCTTTGGATCTGTAAACTAATATAAGTACTTCCTCCTATAAAGTGTGTCTGTTTTGGAGGTTCATCCTAGAAATGTGGCGCTGACTACAACAAAGGGTTTTGTGTTTCACCACTTCACTGAAATTGGTCATTTAAAATCTAATTGAATTTTATCTACATGCCGCCAATAGGAGGAAGTAAGCATGTCTTGATGCTAAGTTTGTATGTCTTCCCATTGCATTGATGTCTCACCTTATGAGAAATCCACCACCTTAGCAGTAGGAAAAATTCTATTCAAAAGTCTTATTCTTACTTGGGTTTTCCTGCTAAATTACATGGTTATTTTGAAATTTATGTCAGTAGACAGAAACTTAAATTTATAAAATCTGGTCTTTTGTATAAAATTTTCATTGTATGTGCAGTCTTCAGTCCTCTGATTGGTGGTTAAAAGAACAAATGCCACTACAAGATATAGTTCTCGGTGCTGGGAGATGGGTCAGCAAGTAAATATGTCGGCTTGCAAAGTATGTTGGCCCATGTTCAATTTCCCAGAGCCCACAGAAAGCCAGACATAAATTATCACATGCCCTTATCTATGATCCCAACTCACACATATGACAGTGAGAGGTGAAGCCATGAGAACCCAGAGGTCTCAGATCAGCTAGTCTTGCATACATTTACAGCTATAAGAGACCTTATCTCAAAGAAGGAGACGCATAGACACCTCAAGGTTGTTCCCTGACCTCTGCACACATGCATGCACATACATACATAAACAGATATAAATAAATATTCTTTTAAATGCAATTAAAAAAATTAGCTCTAATCTTGGTTTCTTTGTCCAAAAACATTCCCACTAGCTCTTCTAAGATCTGTCCCATTTGAAAAATATAATTATCTCACAAAATAATTACTAGGCATCCTATAAAATACGTAAAGAACTGTATGATCCATCTCTGCTAAAGGGAAATGTTACAAACTATTATAAGTAATTTTAAAAAATAATAACTATAAATTCATAGTAGGCTGCAGTGTCTTGCCACTCCAAGGAAACAAAGAAGGAAATGAAAAAAAAATGTTAAAACCAGGTGATTTTATCAATTGGAAAAGATGCCACATCAAAGATTCAGTTCATCAGTTCATCCTCCATTAAAAGGACCATCTCTGGTACCATAAGCACCTGCTATGCTGCAAAACCAAGGGAGATGAACTCTTGGATTTGTATTTCTCATCTCAAACTTGTGTCTGTAATTTCTGATGACAAATCCACAGGGATTTCAACAAAAGTGGGTGTTACCCACCTTTTAAAGTACATCACTACATGATCAATTGGGAACTCCCAGTAACTGAACTGAGATCAAAGCCTCTCTGGAGATTTTATAGATGTATAGATATAGATATAGATGATTTAGATATAGATATAGATAGATAGATATAGATGATATAGATATAGATATAGATATAGATATAGATATAGATATAGATATAGATATAGATACAGATATGCATAGATAGATATATGCATAGATAATAGATGATAGATAGGTAGATAGATGATAGATAGATAGATAGAGATGATATCGATATAGATATAATGTCTCCCTTGTAACCTAAGTGACTAGATCCTAGAAGACTATATTTCCTTGATTAAATTAGTGTTTGGGGCATCCTATGAAACAGCCATGATTTTTTGTTTTAAGTACTAGACAATATTTGTATTTTGCCAATGGGTTATAGATGAACAATGCTACAGAATGACTTCTCATGGATTCCCATTTCCTTCTCTTGAGCTTGAGAATGTTAAAGGAAATTTGTCTAGGACTAATACAGACAGCCCACAAAGGAGGATATACAACTGATCATGGATGGGGAGGGCGGAAGTGGGGAATTCGGGATAACAATGCATGGTTTGCCCACTAAATAATGTAACTCATTATGGATAATAAATATTAAAAAAAACTATTCACTGAAAAAAAAAAAAGACAAAAAAAAAAAAAAAGATTCTATGGAATCCTGTTTCTCAAAAGTTTCTGGCCTCTGGTAGGCATTTCTGCCTCTGTTATTAATAATATTTGGAACGTGAGAAAAGGACAGTTTTGCTGGAAAAGAATTTAAGATGATGCAGACCTGATTTCTTCTGTAATGAGGCTTTCCAAACTGAAATTTGGTGTAACGCCAACATGAATGTGGGTTCTTAAGGTAAATTCTCTCTCTTTTTTTTAGATATAAATTTATTGTCTATAATGAGTTACATTATTTAGTGGGCAAACCATGAGTTGTTATCCCAAATTCCCCAATCCCCCCCTCCCCCTCCCTGATCAGTTGGATATCCAGAACACAAAAGTGTCTTTCAGAGCTTTTCAGTAACTAGAAGAGCCCTATAAATTCTTCCCAATAGTAATATCAAATCTTTAATTATATGAAAACAATAAATACTATTCATAATATTTTGATGAATTAAAATGTATATATTTCATATCACTTGATGATTATTTGTTAAAACTTTAAAAGATATTTTGATTTATTTTTTATTTTGATTTACAAACTTCTTAGATAATAACTATTGGTGCATTATCTTTTTATTTTTTTGGTACATTATATTAAACACATTCACACATGTTTCCACAAATTAGTATGTGATTCTCACAAATTTATGATTTTAGAATCTTCCTGGATCTTCTATATTCATTGTGCATGGGCCTTTGTGTGGTGCTATTACATTTATAGACATTTTCTTATCAATTTTCCACTCTCATGTCCAGTATTTCTTCTGCTTTACTCTTGAGGAAATGGATGCAAAAAGACGAAGTAAAACCGAGATGTAAGAGCATTAGTTGGAGAACCAAGTTTCAAAACCAGGTCTCGGGATTTAGCTCAGATGTAGAGCACTTGCCTCACAAGTATGAGGCTCTGGACTTGATTGTCAGTACTGTACACACAACCAGATCAGAATTCAAGGTTTGTCCCCCTAGAAGATAGGCTCCATTCATCCTGCTTGAAGTCAGCCAGTATAGTTCAATGAAACGTTAGCTAGATACTCTCAGTGTGGTGACTGTCATTACATTCAATTTCTAAGAATTATTGATGAATATTAATTCATTAAAATATGAAAATGTTCTGTCTCTGTCTCTCTCCTGTCTGTCTGTCTCTGATTGCAAATAAATAAAATTACATATAAAAAAAGAAAAGAATATGAAAATGCTAAATCATGGATTGGAGAGATGGCTCAGTGGCTGTGAGCACTTCCTGTGCAAGCATACAGGACTGAGGAGGCCTGAGAGACTGCTAGAGCTCCATCCTAGGACCCACATAGAAAGCTAGGTATGGCCATGCATGTCTGTAACCCCAGTCCTGTGGGTATCAGAAACTGGAGAATTTGGGGGGCTCAGGGAGGGGGGGAGGAGGAGACAGCAAGCCAGAGGATTAGAGACTCCAGTTCCAGCTGGAGAAATGGCTCAGTGGTTAAGGTACTTGCTTGCAAAGCCTCAAGACCCCAGTTCTATTCACAAGTACCCACATAAAGCCGTATGCATAAAGTGGCAACATGCATCTGGAGTTTGGTTGCAGACAAGTACACAGGAAGACACATATACACATAAATGTGCATTCACCACATATACCACTCACAACACTCCACATTATACACACAACACACACACACACACACACACACACACACACTCAAAATGCTAAATCATAGGAACAAGATTTGGTTTTCCCAAAAAGTTGATACATTTATGTAAATTTTCTTAAATTGATCACTCATTGTTCCATTGTAATTACTGTAAGGAATCTCAAGTTGGACAGGACTTGAGAAAGTGAGTAAACAATTGGTTGCCTGGCATTGCCTTTCATTAGCAATCATTAGATATCAACACGTGGGTTTTACAAAACCCATGACCCATCAGCCAAAGCACACATTTTTTAAACAAGTCTAGAGTCTTATGGAGTTTTGTTCTTTTTTATACCAAGTAATTTATTTCTATATTAAGACTGACATTTTGAATCATCAAATATTTTTAACAAATAAAAAATTAAATGATTGAATATCTCAACATTTTCATTTTATAAATACAAAATGCAGATCTCAAAGATAGATTCAACAGTGTTTTTTGTGACTTTAACTGGTATTTTCTTTCTGCATTTTCAAAACAGGCAAAAAAAATTAAGTGAGGGTTTGTGTGGCATACAAGTGAACACAATTAAGGAAACCCTCATTGTTGTCATGTGAATAGACATGTCACATTACTATTCACAGCTTTGTCTAGTGACAGAGGAATATCAAAAAGATACTGAATAATATAGCAAAAATCCATTGTGCCACTGAGATCTAATCTTTGTCTGAATGTAATTGCCTTATTAAAAGATTTGCAAGCTTACTCTTTCTGTGATTCTAAAATAAGCCAAGGAAAAGCATGCTGTAAGACTGCAACAGTATTCTCCATGATCTGACAGCAGCCATGTAAGTCAAACTGAAATTAAAACCCCACCACACAGTTCCCCAGCAATGGCATGGATACTTCTAGTCCTGCAATTATCCCTGGTGGTATGAGTGACATCTGGAAGACTTTCTTCCCATGAACTTAGCTCTAAGAGTGCCTGAGGAACTGCTTATGTAAATACGAATATCTCATTTAGATTGTAATTTATGTTATGTGGCAGTGTCTGCTTCTTAGTACCTGTTCATTATAGCTAATAGATTCAGGATAAGCTGCTTTGTCTTCTCCCCCATTCCCCTCATCCTCAAATATCTTGCTGGAAGCCTTCCTAGGGGGAGAACAGTTTCACAGTTCATTGTACATACTGATGCCCATACCCATTACCATTGTCAGCATTAGTAAAGGCATGAGGAGTCAACCTTCTGAAACTACTGCTCTTGCCTTCCCTTCCAGCACATTCCTTTCTACATATCCTAATGTTTCACTTTCTTTGACTTTGTGAAGAGCAATGCTTCTCACTCCCCTCACTCTCTTACTCCTCTGTATCACAATAAGGCATGTTGACAAGCATTAATTCTCTTGATCTGTAACCTTAAGTTATTATTCTCAGAGGAGAAATGAGTAACAACCAATTTCATTTTTCTTTAATATAATAATTTCATTTAGGAAACAGTAGTCAGTTTAATACTGCTCCCTCAATAAGAGTGGGTTGGCGTAGAAGATGAGAGAGGCTACTAATTGATTCATATTATATTCATTTTAGCAATGCATTATATGAATTTTTTATTATTTATCTGTACTTAGTGGAATTTTGGCATATATTAAATGTGTATAAAATGCTATATATACAAATTAGACTTCCTTTAAGTACTTTCTCTGTGCCTCAATAGTCTGGGAGTATTCTGTTGACATAGAGTGAATTTATATACATTTGTTTGACAAAATTAAAGTACAAAGTTTAGGCTACTAAGAAGTCATGACTCATACCCATGACCATCATAAAGCTTTGACTTCATGCCAAAAATTACATTTTAGCTCATCATGAAAATACAAAAATTTGGTTTATCATATATGTAAGATGACACTTGTTAAATATATTAATGTATTTCCAAGCCTGGAAACATGTTTAGAACCCTAAGCTTGTCTTTACAAAGTCCAAAGTTGGCTTTGCTGTCATAGAACATCAGGTTTACATAACTATTTTTTAAAGAACAGTTTTACTCCAATTATAGGTGTATGAATTAAAAGGGCTAAATACATTTGCATATAATTCTCATATGCCCATTTATCTGTAACCTCATTTACACATAATTATTACTTCCCCGAAGGTCATTTCTTGGTACCTATTTCTTCTTTCTTCTTCAGTTTTTTTCCCAGATCTTGTAAGTTTAAAGCTCGTATGGGAGTTAGGAGATAGCAACAGACAAGTAAAATATATTGAGTCTCACAATAAGAGAATGTTCAATCCATGCCCTTAAACAAACATGATGCCCTACAGTAAGATTAACCCATACTTGATATGTGTATATGTGTCAAACAAGTGTATAACAGTTGTCCAACTGAGGAAATTATTAATGAGATAAATTATTACATCCCTAACATTATGCAATTCTAGCATAGCCATCCTATTACCCAAAAGTCTCTTGGATTAGCTTGAAGGATACAAGCAAAAGTGAGCATTCATTCTACTGTATCCCATTCCTATCCACCTGATTCCATCAGCATGGTTTAATGAATGAATAACTGTCCTAAAGTTTCAAACCAGGATGAATACAGTTCTGATTATTAAAAATATCCCACGACAAATGTAAACAAGTCTCATTAAAAAGTAGGCTCTATAGCCGGGTGTGGTGGCACATGCCTTTAATCCCAGCACTTGGGAGGCAGAGGTAGGAGGATTGCCTTGAGTTCGAGGCCACCCTGAGACTACAGAGTGAATTCCAGGTCAGCCTGGACTAGAGCGAGACCCTACCTCGAAAAACCAAAATAAATTAATTAATTAATTAAAAAGTATGCACTATGGGTATTATTTTTCCTAATCTCTCATATCTGTTTCTAGGAAAGAATATACTTTCTGAGGAAAGAGAAAGTGTGTAAGAGGCAATGTGAATCATGTACCTCAGAAGACTCGACTTTTTTCAGTTAAAAGAGAACTATAAAAATTTAGTCTTTTGAGGTCCTTTTTAATCTGGAGGATGAAGACATTGGAATGGGTTGTTTCCTGGGTTTCTTTCCTATTTCCTATTCCAGGATTTTCTACAAAAGCTGGAAAGTCTGAATTGTTAGGAACAGGAAAACACAGCATGATTTTCCTCCTTAATTTTAAGAGATTTTTTTTTGCATTATGTGCAAGGATGTTCCACATTTTCTTCTGTTAAATTGAAATATTTGAGGGCACTTTAAAGATGGAGCATAAAGTTGGATTTTAACTTCTCAGGGAGAGAAAATCATTTCTTTTTACAAAAATTTATGATCCAAAATAAAAAATACATTGTAAGTGATATAAGCTTTGCCATAAACCTATCAAGATTTTAATAGTTCAGAGGGTTAGAACTGACAAAATAATTACATATGATTTTCTTAATCTCTTTAAATGACACTGGCATCTCTCCTCTGAGTGAACTATTTTGTAGCTTGTTATACCTTCAATGATTACTTTTTATCTCCCATTTGAAAAAAATAACTTTAAGATACAGAATATTCATTTGTTTCTCTCCATGTTATATAGGTGCAATACAAGTACAATATACTGTATTAACGTTTAACTTAAAGAAATTACTGAAAAGGATGTGGCCTCATATGTTAACTCATTTTTTTAGAAAGTTACTTTCTTATGGACTTGCATTCTAAATTTTTTCTACGAATTAACATGTATGCACCTTCAGATTTTAATTTTATATTATATAATAAAGATTAGTTTAAATGTCCTTAGAAATTGCATAAGAGACATCAAACATCTACTCTCTTTATAAAGTATTTAGTTTGGAAATTATTTTCTGAATATATTCAAAATTCTTGATCATGCTGGGTGAGCTAGAGTTGAGACCCTACCTCAAAAAAAAAAAAAAACAGCCATAAGTCTTGACTACAACAAATTGTAAAATGTTTTAGAAATGTGGGTTTGGTTTAATATAAATAATTATTGCAAAAAGTATTCCCAGTGATATAACATTATCATAGTCTGTCTAGATTTTAAATTCAAAGAAACTTCTCACTACTTATTATTATCAAAGCCAATGTAACAGTAGATACACCATTTAACGTTTAAATTCTTCTGTGATGTAGTTAATACTCATCAAATATAATCAATGAAAACAGAACAGAAGTAGATTTTTAAATTAGAATCTGTAAAATATGTTTCCAACAAAAAAGCCAAAAAATCATACTTTGAAATGTAACACTTTTAATATTTATACTATTTGATGATTCATATTTTCTTTGCCTTTGTTCTACCAGAAGCATGACTTTTGAATGATATACTCAAATTTGCTCCAACACAAAGCAGATAATCACAGAAATTCAACTATTTAACTTTAAGCTTTCTTTAGGCATCAAATATTCTGTGACAGATTTTTTAAATGAAAATTGCTGCTGCCATAAAAATCTACTAATTTTATGTCCTAAGAAATCAATTTAGATTAAATATGAATACCACATACACATTTCTTAATTAACCTGCTGATACTTATAACAGTATTTCAAATTCTATGGTATTTTAAATGAAAGCTATATATAAACGTAAGCTGAAATCATTTCTACAATGGCTTTTCCTTTCAATGTTTTACTTTATCATTTTCATTATGAAGCTAACACATAATTATTACCCAAAATTGTAAATGAGAGAATAGTAAGGGAATAAAATATAGTCACCATCCCACCATGTAACGTCTTCATTACCCCTTTTATAATTTTCCTTCCAGTATTTCTTCCATTGATTTTTTTAAGCTGATTCTAATTATGTATAACACTGTATATTTGGAATTTTACACCTAATATTACATTATGTTTCTTATATGGATATTAATTTAAAGGAACTTATAAAAATTATATGGGATTAAGGGTTTAGAATAGTTCATATAGTTCATAGTATACAGAAACTATATGTTAGTATACGTTGTTGCCTATCTGTATTGTTTATTATTATATCATACCCAATCATAAAGCTCTCTCATCAGAGATATGAACACTATTTAGGCTCTTTATATTTTTCCCTTTATAAATAAGTAATGCTCAATTTATCAAGTTTTATAATAAAGAAGTTGGTATATCATTGTTATGTCCTTAGAAATGAATTTCCAGATAGGATGAAATGTACATACTCTAAGGCTTAATATACATTATTAAAAGTTTTACACAGAATTGTACCAACTTCTGCTCTCAGAGAATATAAAATTGGACAGTTCATGACATTATTATTCTCATTTCTTGGTACATACTTATTTATTTTATGATCTTAGTATATTTGTCTCTACCACATTTTTTTTCATTTTTTGAGGCATATATTTTACACAACAGTAACAGAAAAGTCACAATTCAAAGATACTCTTTACCAGATTTCTTGAATGTAATATTTAATTACATGTCTCTATTTTTCTTGCTCTCTGTAGACATAGACATCAATTTTTTCCTGAAATGTTTGTGAAAGCTGTATAAATGCCGCCACTATTATATTTCACAAAGTGAAACACTATTTATTATATTTTATGGTATTTGACAACTTGAAGCCTCTTTTATTCTGAAGCTCAGCCAATTAGGTAGATGTAAAATACTATCTTGTTTTGATACACATTTCTCTTTTAACTAGCTGAGCAGAACTCCATATATTAACTAATTCTAGTTGTGTTGTCACTTACGTTTGCCTGTTACCTATTTATTACCTTTTCTTACCTGTTTGCTCACTTTCCCTCTCGAGAACAGAGATCAAACCCTTGGTCACAGTAAAAATTCAACCTTCTTGACAGTAAGGTAAATGAAAGAAAAATTATGAAAGAACCGTTTCACTGGCTGTCCATCTGTCCCGTTTGTCCTAACCCATTATTGCCTTCCCCTTGCCTGACTCTGATCTTGTAGCCTGACTGTAACCAGGAGCAGCTCTCCCAGCTTCTCCTGCCAAGTGTTATCTTACCAACACTCACTCATTGTTTTGCATTTGTATCAGTTTCTCAGCTCTGGCTATTCAGCCTCTTTGAAACCCTTTGCCTTTTTAACCCCTCTGAAGTCATTTTATGTCCTGCATATAGGCAGATAAAGGAGACATGGTAGTCAGATAGATGACTGACAACAGTTTGGTTTACTGTGTGATATGTAATGATTTGAGCATTAGGATTAGTAATTAACATTAGAATAAAAGAACCTGTGTTTGCCTCAGCCAGGACTATCAAGGAAAGCAGAAATGTCTGGTGAATTGCTGCTCTGGAAACTGGCATAATTTGTCAATTTATTGTTATTCAGTAAACTGTTACATTGTGGAAAGACATAGGAGTGCTCTTGTATGGTTCTGACAACATGGTCAGAACAGACCCAATTCCTCAAATGAGACTCCACCTCCAAAAGTTACACAACATTCCCACCAGCTGAGACCCAAGTGTTCACACACAAGCATAAGGGGACATTTCACATTCAAATCACAGCACCAGGCACAGTGTCACACGTCTGTGATATCTTCAGGTAGGAGAAAGAAGCAAGCAGAGCACAATTCAATCATTCTAGGCCCCAGGATATACGTTCCAGGCCAGTTTTATCTCAAAACTTTGAGAAAACTTAAAAATTTAAAAACACAGAAGAAGTGGAGAGATAAGCAAGAGTGTTGCTTCCACAGTGAGTCCCACAACGTGAGCCAGGGTGATGGAGACAGACACCGCGGTCACACAAATATTCCAAAGCAGGAATCCAGAGGCTGCTAAGAGCTCAGCACTACAGCAGAGTTCACCCACCATGGCTCAGGGAACTTTGCAGGAGAGGGGATGGAAAGATTGTAAGAGCCATGGGGAGAATATCCAGAGGCATTGCTTCCCCTCGCCCCCATGACTGAGGGCTGCTTGCACTACTCCTAGCCCTCCATTCCATGGAACACAGCAATCCCACTGAGGAGGCGGGACAGGGAGGAGAAATGGTGGTGGTACCAACACATGACTTGTTCATTCAAAGTTTCTTCTTAATAAAAAAATTAAAAACAATTTTGTAAATCTCCAATGGAAGCTCACTTGGATTTATAAATGAATTATCAAAAGAATGTGGAAGTTTTCCCTATATAATCAAGATATCTGTTTTCTTTTGCATGAGAACATGCAAATGTGATTATGGGTGTGTTCTGTATAAAGTATATGTGTGCTGTGGTGTATGCCAAGTGTGGTATGTGCACATTTGCCCCACTGGCATGCATGCAGAGGTCAGAGAAGAAAATCAGGTCTCCTCTTACTGGTCATCCACATATTTCCTTGAGATGGGGTCTCTCTCTCAACTCAGAGCTACTGTCAGCCAGTGAGCCCCAGTAATTCTCTGATCTCCACGCACTGAGAACTGGGGTTACAGATGTGAATGCCCAGCTCCAGCTTTTTATGTGGGTTTCGGGGAGTCATACTTGACAATCTCCAGACTAAGAGGCCTCATGCTTCAACAGCAAGAGCTCTTAAACACTGAAGCCCAGATATATCTTTCTTTACCAAAATATAATCATATAAGATTTCTGTCCAAAAGGATATTTTTGTTTTGTCCGCAATCTTTCTACGAATATAGCTTATGTTTAATGTTATTTCTGAGAGATTCAGTATATGACATTCAGCCTGCCAAAACCCTTGTATATATTTCTTCATAAATGCCAATAGTGTTATCTTAAATAAATTCCTAGGCATATAAATTTCAACACTTAACTATTTCCCATTTCTTCTTCCAAAGTTTAATAAGTAAATTTGTTGAATGAAATAGCCCAGCTTTCTCCCCAGACTTCTGAGAACTGGAGTCTTCCCGGGTGGGAAAAGAAGCATTCAAACCCCTGGGTTATGCTGTAACCACATATTCTACACCTTAGCCTTGGGCCACACCAGATTTCACTGATGATAGTGTTGAGGTTGAGAAGCTACAGTAAGAATTATACTAGAAACCTGGGGAAAGAGGCAATGTTCCTTGCTTCCTGGTGGGTGTGAACAACAGCTTCAAAGCTGTATTTCTTGGATAAGGACACCAAAGCTAGAACACAGGTCATCTGTGAACAGCCTATTTAATTCTCATGATAGCTGGGCATGATAGTTCATAGCCATACTCCCAGCCCTTGGGAAGTAGAGGCAGGGGGATTGCTACAAGTTTGAGGCCAGCCTGGACCTTGAATCAAATAAATAGATGAGAAATAAATAGACAATCGATACAGAGATAAGAGATAGACACAAAGATAGACAGGTGATAGATACATAGCTAAGTGATAGGTAGATTGATTAATAGGCAAGTACCCTCATGCATACTGAAATAGCATGGATTGTATGTGTGAGTGGTCATGAAGATGTGATGCCTATGTTGTCCCCTTCAGCTTGTCTATTGGTTACATATGAATAGTGGTTTCATTCTTTTTTTTTAATGCATGACACATGTCATAGTCAGCCACACACTGCTGGGATGAATCTTCAAACCAGGCACAATTTGGGGGAGGAAAGTATTTATTAGAATTACAGATTGAGGGGAAGTCCCATAACAGTGAAAGAGGCTGGCCCTCTTTCACAGGTCTGAGCAGTGAGAAAAATCCATCACCAACACCACACACACCATACCAAAGAGGCAGGAGGGGGCAAGGAAAGAATTTCTTCCCCTTTATACAGGCTTAGGGTGAGGTTTTGCAACCCTATCCCAGACTTAATGGCTTCCTGAGTCTCTGGAACTTCCTTCCTGCACTGCCCACACAGGAAAGGATGTTTACTTCTAGCTTCTTTGAGCTTCTATACATCCTACCCCTTGCTAAGAGCTGTCTTCCTGGAAACATCCTCAGAGACCCACCCAAGATAATTAAAACGATCAAGTTGACAATAAAACCTAACCGTCAATGTGTTCTAATGTGGCAACTAATGTTCACAAGCCTCAAATGTTATATGCTTTTATATTTAATTTCATCTGTCCACTTTATATGTTTTTCTTATGTTTTGATAGCAGGATATCAAACTCTGGTCTATTAGCCTATTATCTTGTTTTATAAATCATATTTAATTATAATGCAGACACAACCTTTCATTCTATATTGTTTAACAGCTGTTAGGACATCTAAGTTTAGTAGTATCAGCAGAGACAAGATAGATAGCAATTCAGAATTATTCACTCTATAATACTTGAATAAAGTTCCCTGACCCCTGTTCCATATAGGATTGAATATTTAGTAAATATTAGTTACTATACCTTTCTTGAAAATAAATTAACTACACATCAGTGTATCTATTTTTATATTTTCTCTTGTGCCTGTTTCTCTAAATATCTATTACTGTGCTAATACCAAATTGGTTTGAGCACAATAGCTCTAAAATATATTGTTAAATGATGTCAATGTTCCATCTATTTTTTTTCTTTCTAAAGATTGCTTTGGCCATTCTAGATCTTTTGCTTTTTGGTGTAAATATTAGAAGCAATGTTTCAATGTCTCAAAAATGGCTCCAATAATTCGAATTGAGATGGAATTCAATCTGTATAATAATTTGCATAAAAATGACATTCTAACAGTACTAACCCTTTTATTTAAGACTTCATTTTTTTTCCTTCATTAATGTTTCCTAGTTAGCAGCATAGAGGTCTTACACATATTTAATTAAATTTGATTCTAAATATTCTGCTTTCTGAAACTTTCATGACTAGAATGGATTTTCTTTTTCCTAAATATCCCTTGCAAAAAAAGTAATTGATTACAATACATTGAACGTATATCCTGTAACTATTCTATTTGCTTATTCATAATACAAGTTACCCTGCAGTATTATTTGAACCCATCACTGTACTGGAATTCTTTCTACTCATTCTAGCAGTTTCTGAGAGAACTAGATCCCAGGCTTCCTGTGTAGTTGTGGATGCATCGCTTCCTCCCTTTGCTTCAATATGGCTTCATTTATTTTCAGTCTCTATACTAAGTGCATACATATTTATGCTTGCTATGTCACCTTTTACTCTAAAATATGTGCTTATCTCTGATAATTCTTTTTTTGAAAATCTTGCCTGATATAGCTCTACCAGGTTATCTTGTGCTTTTGTTTATATTTTATATGTTTTTTCTCCTTTCTTTTTAGAGCAACAGTTACTAACAGATTTTGTTTTTTTACACAGTCTGGCAATCGCTTTTTTTAACGTTTTTATTGGCTTAAAATTACATATATTAACACAACAATATGTTCCCTAAGGCAACCTCTAAGGAAGTGAGACAGCGAGTAAAAGAGCTAGTCCCACAGCAAGGCAGATAACCTGGGGAAGGACTATAAAGAGAGGCACCAAGGGTGCCCAAAATTGTCCAAAATACAAATCTACAGACTCTTAAAAACCTAATAACTATGCAAAATATAAACTCACCCACTATGACTCTGGTAATCGCTTTTAATTAAATCATTTTTGTTATCTCAGAATTATTGTCTTTTTTTTTTTACTTTCTGGAACCCTCAGTTATATTTTCCTGTTTTCTGCATGATTAGAAAAATTTATACTAGGGCTGGAGAGATGGCTCAGCAGTTAAGGCACTTGCCTCCAGTGCCTAAGGCCCCAGGTTCAATTCCCCAGTACCCACATATGCCAGACCCACAAGGTGGTGGCCCTGATGCTCTCTCTCTCTCTCTCTCTCTCTCTCTCTCTCTCCCTCTCTCTCTCT
>PVHP010023402.1:0-27315 GCA_004024765.1 Zapus hudsonius
TTGTAAACTTTTCCACTTTCTTCTACTTAGATTTTTCCTGCCCTTCCAACCTGGGGCAGGCTGGATCCCACATGCAGATGGGAAAAGAGAAGCGTAAACCCCCTAAGCAAGCTTTCCAAGTGCACATGGCCCCTAAGAGAAAAGGGCCCAAGCTCCTGAGGTGGGCAGCTTGTGACAAAGTCCCTAGTGATACAACCAAATAAATCCTCACTCTCTTTCCCTCCCTCCTGTTCAGACTGCTAGAAACTCTTAGAGATCCATGGGTAATGAGTGATTAATTAAGATTTCTTCACTCCCCTTTGTCCCCCACGTTGCGGTGAGAAAAACTTTAGGTTTCCAGACCTCCTAAAACAATGTGATTCTACCTAAAATACAACGGCAACTGTGGCAAATTGGAGCCATTCTCTCCCCAAGCTCTACGTGATTTCTGTATCCTTGTGCCCTGGCTGAAGGTCGTTTGTGTACCTCACACCTTCAAGGAAACAAATGGTGTGAGCACTACAATTTGTTCGCCTCCAGCCTCGCTGGGTTGCCCACCTGGTCAACATGAGTCCTAAAGCCCCTGTTCTGAACCCTCACAGCTGACAAGTGGTCCTTAATGAAAAATAGTCTTGGTGTTTGTACCAGTTAGAAATGAGGATCTGGGGGCTGGAGAGATGGCTTAGAGGTTAAGACATTTGCCTGCAAAGCAGAAGGACCTAAGTTTGATTCTCCAGTGCCCATAAAGCCAGATGCACAAGGTGGCACATGTGTCTGGAGTTTGTTTGCAGCAGCTGGAGGCCCTGGTGTGCCCATTCTCTCTCTGTCTTCCTCTTTCTCTCTTCCACTCTCTCTAATAAATTAATTAATTAAATTAAAAGTATATATTATTTAAAAAGGAAGAAGTGAGGATCAGGGACCATGCATCAGGATGTCCAGCTCCGGTGTGCTGGCAGCGCGGTACCCACGGGTCCCTGGGATGGTGCTTGCTTCTTGGCCAGGGACAGTAAACAAGGCACCAGGGTTCTGTGCCACATGGGTCTCTCTGGTCCTGGCCAGTACTGGCCAAAGAAAACGAAGCAGGAGGACTGACTCCAAGTGTTAGCCCAAGTGGAAAGATGTGTGGAAGCCATGTCCAAGCGAGTTTAAAGGCCATCTGAGGAAGCCTGACCCTAGAGTTACAGTTAAGGCTCAGAGCATCACCTAATGTGTTTGTCATCCACCATCCTTCCCTTGGAGTCATCAAAGGCCTTTAGGAGTGCCCCGGGTCCCCTCCTCACATCGGGGCCTGATGCATCTTCTCCAACATCAGAAAGACCACCAGTCCTCAACTCCTGCCCACGATGCTGCTGGAAGGTAAATGTACATACACACAGATGTGCAGCCTGGCTTGACGTGCGGGGGTTCCAGAGAAAGGTATATGAGGGAAGGAGATGCCAACAAGCAGTGATTGACAGAAAGCACTTCCTGGGAGTGCCCAAGTCTCCGTCCCAGAGTGGGGACTCAGATGTCCCTAGTGTCAACCAATGTCACTCAGTCTTTATCATCATGTGGCCAGGCTGGAGGGACCTGTGTGTACCATAGACTCTGTCATTGGAGAGTCCCTTGCCCATCAGCCCAGATGAACTAACTACCTGACCTTCAGAAGTTCCAGCCCTGTGGGCTTCAGTCTCCTTCCTCTGTAAATTCAGAGACTAAGAAAATGGCTCTGATAGGCTGGAATCTAATAAGAACCTAAAAGTGAGATATTAGGAAAAAAAATCTTCTGTTCATCATGAAATGATTCTGGCAGTTTCTACAACCTGAAGCAATGGAGTTCCTCCACATATAACCTTTGAAGTCGTACCAGTTCTTGGGCAAAAGAACTGAAAACAATTAAAATTTGTAATTGAGAGAGAGGCTGGTTGCATTGCATATCCATTTCATCTTTGCCTGAGACATGTTTATCACTCATGAGATGACTGACCTATAACCCTCTTATTGGCTATGTTTACCATTACTAAGCAATGACTAGTCGCCAAGAATTATGACAAACACTTCAGAGAATGCAGAACACATCTACGCTTTATTTATCTTTTGGAGAAAATGATGAACCTATAAGAAATGTAGAACGTCTTACAAGAAATTTAAATCACACTGTAATTTCCAGAGTCTAAGACCTGACTCTGTCCATTTCAATGTTGACAGACTCCAGAGCTCAGCTGAGGCCATGTCTTTGCAACATACACAGAATGAGCAACAGTGTCAGAGCTCAGTGGTACCTGAAGACAGTAATCGCTGGCTCCCTGCAAATAGACAAAGCGTATTTACCTTAGCCCAATTATCAAACAACTTTTCTTCAGGGAACATCTGGTGTGCCTGATAAGATAATGTTAAGATGGGCCATTTTCATTTCATTACTCCAGTCACAGCTTTTAGTCATAACAACCTTGCAGATGGAACCCTGTAGACAATTACAAATGCTGCCCTAGTCAACATGCAGATACAGGAGGACTTGAAGCCGTGCTTGCCACGCAGGTTTTCCAGAAAAGCACAGGGGAAAAAAAAGAAAGTAAAGGAGACCTCAACAAGCAGAGAGGAGAGAGAAGTTATCTCTCATCACTGATGGGCTTCGTAGAAAAGCAAAACCTAGGGGCTCCTTGTCAAAACTAAGAATTTCAAGACAGTAAAGGTAAATTATTAAGCCAAGTCCATAGGATGTCCAGCTCTGTCGATTAGCAGGACGTGGGATGTGTAAGTCAACTGCAGGGCTCTTCTGAGCTTGGAGCTCATTGTCACCAGTCAGATCACACCCCCGTGGGACCAGCCCATGGATGATTCAAAATGATCACGGCTGACATTTAGCAAGGACTTGCTTTCTCCCCAGCACCGTTCTAGTCACCCATTGAATCCTTAGGACAACTGTGGGTAGGAAGTACTATTATTTTTCTGCCTCAATGTGGAAAGAGAGTAGCAGAAAAGCTAGCCATCTGGCCATGGCTCCGTGGATTCAGGGTAGAGGCAGGTGGACTGGGCCCAGGTGCATTACATCGGCACACGATGGTATATCTCATTATCATTCTCCCAAACTGAGTTTAGAACTCTTGCTGAGATGGCTTTCCATTTTAGGGAGTGTTCTTCTCCTCTGACTGGCATCGAGTTTGAAGAGCTCTGGGCTTGTCCCAGCCAGAGGAGGCTGCAATGACCCGGGGAGCTTTCGCATGACCATGGGCAGCACAGCAGAAATATGAGGGCAGAGAGCATGGAGTGCGTTTCCTTGGATTCCTGCATGTTCCTGAAATTCCACAGTCCAAGTCTGTGGAAGCCTGACAGCTGAGGCCGTGGGTTCAAGTCACCCACATGATCAAAGCCAGCTGAGTTCCAGTCATGGATGGAGTCTCCGGGCTTGCCTAGTACAACGTTGATTGGTGACCTTAATCTTGGGAAGTTCTAAGGGGGGAACTGCATACCAGGTCCTCACCTTCTCCACCGAAGGCAGCTATAACATGACGGGAATGTGTGCAGAAATATCAGCACCCACTCTGGACCTCATCCCTTACTGAGGGAGCCACAGACCCTCTTTTGATGGTAGAGTTGGCAATTCTGATGATGAAACTCGTGAATGTGACTTTGAGACCTCCAAGTGGATAGAAGATCTCAAAGTCACCCTTTTAAACCTTCATTTAGAGTCATAACTAATATTTTTAAATAAAAATATTTTGCACATATGTGTGTATAGTGTGTGTGTTTATGTGTTCATATACACACATATGTGGAACTAGAGGTCGACTTTGGGTGTTTAATCCGTCATTCTTCACCTTGTTTATTGAGTGAAGGTCTGTTATTTGAACCCAGAGCTCACCAGTAAGGCTAGCCTAGCTAAATACCCTCAGGGATCTCCTGTCTCTGCCCCCCACTAGTGCTGGGATGACAGGCAGGTCATCATGCTCATCTGGCATTTATGCATGCTGGGGGATCTGAACCCAGATCCTCACACTTGTCCGACAAGCCCTTTATTGATGGAACCATCTCCCCAGTTCCCATACTTTTTTGGGGGGGGTATAAATTGTGCCCTGTGACCCTTCATTTAATGACAAGGCTTTCCGAAGCAAAGTTTTCTCTCGTCATGGCCTTTCTAGGCCCCTTTCTTCATTCCCCGGCTTTTTCCTCCAAATACCATTTGGTTTCTACTGCCCAGATGTCAAGGAAGTTCCCTGGTCTCAGCATTTTGTCAGCATCTTCACTCCATAGCCAGGAAAACAGGTGCCTGAGGAGGACAGACATTGACCAGGGACATAGAGAGGCGTCCTCTAAGGGGAGACCCATGTGGGTCCATTGCATATGCTCACAGTCTCTAGATCCCCAAGGGTTCTCTCTCTAGAGTCATATCACACTAAGTAAACTGGTGCCCACCCCAGGGCATCTGAGGCTCTCTTCCCTGGGTCTCCCATGAAAAGGATGCTGAAAACAGAGTTTTTCTTTTTCAGTTTCTGAAAATGAATGGTTATCTCATATAGCAAAAACACAGCAAGGGTCTAGAGAAATTCATTGTGCACATATTTAAAAAAAGTTATACGCGAACAGAATGGTCAGAGACAGATGAAATGTCCAAGTTGAAAATGGGAAATGAAGGCAATACTAGAGCCATTAAATGACGTTGAACTCATAGGACTGTGGACTGTGAGTGCTGACAGGAATTTCAGGTGACAGGGTGCCTGAACCAACTCCTCACCTTGAGGGTGATGATACTGAAGCTCAGAGACATAAGGACTTTCCTGAGGTCACACAGCTCACATTCAGGAATCAACCAGAGCCATTCTTCCAGCCATTGAAGGAACAATGACAGCAGAGTTGTTTGGTCCCTGGCCAGAAAAAAAAATTACATAATAGTTTGAGATATTTCATGAATGGTTAAAAATCTTAAACTGATCACCTGCCAGGGAAATGTAATCATAGATTTTAGGAAACATAAAGTCCCTGCCGCTAGGATGAATCTCCAAACCAGGCACCGTTTATGGGAGGAAAGGATTTATTTGTAGCTATAGATACAGGGGAAGTTCCAGAATGCAAAAGAGGCTGCTCCTCTTTCACAGATCCAAGCAGAGAGAGAAACCCATTACCAATACCACACACACAGAACAAGGAACAGGCAGGAGGAGCCGAAGAGAATTCTTTCACCTTTATAGAGCCCTAGGGTGGGGTCTTGCAATTCTATCCCAGACTTAATGGCTTCCTGAGCCTCTGGAATTTCCTTCCTGCACTGCTTCCTTACATCCTGAGCTTCCTTACATCTTGCCCCCTACTGAGAGGCTGCCTTCCTGTGAACATCCTCAGAGACCCTCCCAAGATTACTTGAAAGGTCAAGTTGACAACAAAACTTAACCATCACAGTCCCCAAGTATTTCTTTTTTTGTAATATTTTATTTATTCATTTTCAAGCAAAGAGAGAGAGAGAGAGAGAGAGAGAGAGGGGAGAGAGAGAGCACCAGGGCCACCACCTTGTGGGTCTGGCATATATGGGCACTGGGGAATTGAACCCAGGGCCTTAGGCACTGGAGGCAAGTGCCTTAACTGCTGAGCCGTCTCTCCAGCCCAGTCCCCAAGTATTTCTATATGGTTAACTCAGTTATCCACAATGGACTGGCAGGTGCGCAGTAGTGGTCAAGCACTGGGCAGATAATTGCTCTGTTGCTGAGATTAACACCCTGTCACGCTATTGGGGCACTTATGACTCTTGCAGTCCTGACCAAGCCTAGAGTTGAGGGACTATCCATTCTGGCTGTTTCTGTGCCTGCAGCCTCCAACACAAACAACTGTTATCATAAATGCTGAATTTAATTAAAGGCCCCTCCCATATCATAGCTGCAGCCACAGGAGAGACAAGAGACCTCGTTTGTTTAGAAAATGAAGAAGCCCTGCTGATGATCACGGTGGAAACAGAAGCTACGAAGAACTCATATAACTTTATGAGTTAGTGTAAAGAGATAGGACCCTGGACTTCTCTCTTTTTATATTTTATTTATTCATTTTCAAGCAGAGAGGTAGAGAGAGAGAGCGAGAGTGCACCAGGGCCACCACCTTGTGTGTCTGGCTTATGTGGGTCCTGGGGAATTGAACTAGGGGCCTTAGGCACTGGAGGCAAGTGCCTTAACCACTGAGCCATCTCTGCAGCCCGACTTCTGTCTTTAAAGGTTTGTGTGTAGCTGGGTCCTCCAGAGTGAAATATTCCAGGTTCTTGAGACATTCAAAGCTTACAGGTACCAGAAAGCTTCCACGACTCTCTCACAAGCCATCTCCCTAAGGTTATGTAAACAGTCGACTCAGATGCTGAAGCTGCCTGCCAATTGCACAGGGAACTCCATAGATGCAGCCTTGATGAGCTGTCACTCATGCTGGGGCGGGACTTGTCAGCGATCATGATGGCTGAGTCACCCAAGCTCCTAAGTCCTCTCAGGAACTCCCTAGCTCATCGTGTGTCTTTGGTCTGTCATTACCCTCTCTGTACATCTAGAGTGAATGGGAATAGACACCCCAGGAGGAACCACACAACGGGGTCTTGTCACCAAGGCTTGGCGCGCTCTGTCTCTTCCTCAAAGTGCCACCCAGCACCTCTCTGGAGTTCTTCTTAACTACCAGAATCTGTGAGAGACACACTGGGGAAGAACAGGAAGCATTCAGACTGCTCTGGACATCAGAAAACAGAGAGGATGAAGTCAGTCCTCAGAGGTGCTCTGGGACATTTTCACAAAGGGACGCTTTTCCTGGGACAGTGGTTCCTGGAAAAAGACACCTACCCCTCCTCCCCCCAAATCAAACAGGCAACAAATAATTTTACCATTACCTGGTAATACGTGTTAATTGCTCCGTTTATATACTGAGAATGACATACCATTAGAGACTGCGTATGCATTGTAACTAGAGCATTAATAAATTTAAAATGTGCCTATTAGGATGACAGCTTTGGAGGTGCAAAGGAATAACAGTTATCACTTGGCAGCAGTAGCTCTCACCCCATCTGCCGAGACTTTGCATACATTTTCAGCTTCCTGAGCAATGATTAGGCCTGTCAGAACCTCTTTAACCTTCTAACTGCTGGTCCCCACTGGCCGTAATTAGAGACTAATGAATTCAGAAGATGCAGGCCGTGAGGAAAACTGTCTTGACAGTTTGTGTACAAATTAAGCCCCAATTACTTCAAGCATCTTTTGCATCGCGGATACGAGTCTCTGTTATTATTTTTGAATATGGTCATTTTAGCAGAAACGAAGAACTTGGCTAATGTATTTTGTCATTTTTATGGCTCATCATAAAGGAAAAACATACCGGGCAGGTCGTGAATATGTGAAATAAACTATGGCAGATTAGAAAATGAAATTAATTTTCCTCTTGGGAATACCCTACCACCTTTTTGTCCCCCTTGCTGGATATATTGATTAATATGGATATTATTATCTAGATAATGTCTGCTATGGAAGAGGCTGGCTAACTAGCAGCTTGTCTAGGTGAGGTTTAGACCCCAAGGAAGGAGCAGGTGGAAGGGAGGTATCTCTCTATTGCTAATCCTGATGTAAAGATGGCTTCAAGAGTCAGAAAACTCTGCCCTGGCTTACTTACCCTCCACTTTTTCTGACCACAACCAGAAGTCTGTAAAGCCAAGAAGTGCGACTTTTAAAATGAGATACGAAGGTCTGATGTCACCTTGTTTGGAAAGCTCTTGAAATGTTATTCAACTTGGTTTCATTCTTTTGCAGCGATCCTACCAGATATTCAATCTACGCCACATGGAGGACACTTCCCCTGCTCTATGCTGGATGTGCTTCCTTAAGAATCCTATCCACATGGTTCTCGAAGGCTGGCAGAGCTGATGGGCATCCATGCACCATGGTCATTGCCATCACAGATACTTCTTTAGCTACATGCTGCTACCATTGCTGGTCACTGTCCAAAGCCCATCCTGCCACCTGCCTTGGTCACACTGTCCCAGGTAGCTCAGAGATCCCTGAGCTGGCATCTTTCCCTGCTGACAACCAATGTCAGGTAAAGACTGCAGTTCCTGCGTGCAGACCCCTGCCTCTGCCCTGGCCATTCCTCCACACCAGCTTCAGAACAAGTTGAAACTCTCCCTTCTGTCTGCCCAGCTCACCTCTCAGCTCTGCTCCCACCTGGAGGGAATGAAAAATAAATAAATAATTAATTAAAGCTTATGCCCTCATCCCAACAGCCTGTGACGACATTACCAACCCCAATAAAAGGCTCCACAGATGTGACCACATCAAGTATCTTGAGAACTGGAGATGATTCAGGTGGATCCTTAGACGGGTAGCCAGAGGAATAGCCAATAGTAGGAGAATGGGAATGAAATCGAGGGATTGGGAGACAAAGGAAGAGGCCATATGACAGGAATGCAGGTGGCATCTATAAGTTAAAATGGATCTCCTCTGCAGGTTCCAGAAGGAACCGTCCTGCCCACACCTTGAGGTCAGATCCTTGATGACCAGAGGTAGGTACAACTTCCTATATGTTGTTTTAAGCCACGAAATTTATACCAATTTGTTACAGCAGCAATAGGAAACTAACAAGCTTTCTCTTCTGGAAACACAAATATTTGTGTCTTTATTATAATAATTAGCATTCTAATGACTTATCCTGCATACATTATCATATTCTATCTCTTCATTAAAATAAGAAGATATCTGCTTAGCCAGCCTTGTCACTCTATGATCGAGGCCTGGCAAATGACTTCAGGGTGGAAGGTTTTATCTTGGCTCATAGTTTCAGAGGTTTTAGTCCATCACAGTGAGCTGGGCCTTTCTTTTTTAGCATCTGTTGTCTGTCTGTGCATATGATGTGTGTGTGGGTGTGTGTCTGTGTGAGTGCAGGCTTGCACATGCACATGCATGTGGAGGTCAGAGGACAGCATCAGGTGTCAGACCTCACTTCCCACCTCGTTTGCTTGAGGCAGGGTCCCTCTTGCTGTTCTCCACTACATACCCCAGGCTAGCTAAACTCAAGCTTCCAGGGTTCTCTTGTCTCTATATTCTAGCTCAGTATAGGAATGCTGGTATTGCAGGGGCTTGCTATGTTGACCAGGTTTATTTGGGTGTTGGAGATTCCAACATAGATTCCCATGGCAAGCATTTTGCCCACTGAGCCACCTCCCCAGCAAAGTGCCCAACAGACATCAGAGTTAACACACATTCTCAACATTTCATTGCCAAAGGATCTCTCTCTCTCTCTCTCTCTCTCTCTCTCTCTCTCTCTCTCTCTCTCTCTCCCTCTCTCCACAAAATGATTTTCTAGAAGCAAGAGGATAGCTGGATAGATCCCAAAACAGCAAGCCTTCAGAAGGTAGTCCTCTTCTACTCTCTTCATGGGCATAGCAGCTCAGTCTCTGGGATGCCTCATGAACCCATTCCCCATTCACACGGTGCTTCTGTAGGTCTGAGGACAGAGCAGCCATGGAGACAAAGTCTCTGTCGTCATTTATGCTCTAGTGTGGGCTGGGGTGGTTTGTGTGTGCAAAGCAGAATAAAGGGGCAAGTAATCAAATACCTGCCATTCTTCTGAGATCTAAGATTGTTACTAGAAAAACTTCAGTGCCAGGGATGGGATACCCTCCAGTGAGTTGTTGGCCAGGGAGGTTCCCGAGACCCCCAAAACATTGCAGGCCATTGCCAAGGCTCTTGGTTGCACACCAGAATGAGTTGGTAAGACCCTATGGCTGAAGACCACATATGCTTGGGCTGCAGGTCTGGAAGCCTCCTCTCTGTCAACCAGCTGACAGAAAGTTGGTAAAAGCTATGGCTGCCTGCAATCCTATGGGAGAGAGAGAGAAGTCATCAATGGTGGTGAACAGCAGTGGACTGTGCAAGCCTTAAGACTGGCCAAAATGTGTCAACCAGGGCAATAGTGGCATGTCTATTGTGGGGGAAACCAACCGCTCTCTAATTAGACTGGAGGCCTGCTCCACAGGAGGGAATACATGCCTGGTACTGAAGGACTAGTCAAAAGCCTATGGCTGAGGAGGTTATGAGCCCTAGGAGAATAACACCTGCTGTTGTCTGGCTAAATACATATATTAAGCACACCAAATTACCTTATAAACATTTTTTTAAAAAATGAGCATGCCATATAATAATCCTATTCTCACTTTTGGCTAGAGAAGCTTCTCTTTCAGATGGTGGTGACCACTGGGAAAACACAAAAGACACCATAGTGCTGAGAAGAAATGACAGTGGAGTGTTCAACACTGGGACATCTCTATCACACTTCCCGAGGCTCAGGGTCTATTGCAGAAGAGGTGGTGGAAAGATTGTAAGAGCCAAAGGAAGGGGAGGACTGCTTACAACGCAAACTTCAAGACACAAGATGGCCTTGATATTCATGACTTTGCTCTGCCTGATGATACTTACACATAATGGGAAGGAGGAAAAGATGACGACACCGAAACAAAACAGAGACTAATTGAGAGGGGGAAGAGATATGAGGAAGGTGGAGAAGGAATCATAATGGATTATGATCTATAATTATGGAAACTATCATAAAAAGTTAGAGATGGTGGAAGTGTCTACAGACATTGACTGTTATTGAGTGATTATCTCAAAGTCAAAGTGAGAAAACGTGACAAGAAGGACTGGCCATTCTGACACCTGGCATCTTGGCAAGGATATGGGGAACCCTGGGATGCCCCTCAAGAAACAGCACTGCCAGGAGGAACATTGGGCAGGAGCAACTCTGTGTACACATCACTCATATTGGGAAGGGCTTTATGCAAAGAGGAACAGTGTGAGCAGAGTTAGGGGGTGTGGAAGACACCCACAGTTTCAACGAGCCTGAGGGTTCCCATACCTTAAGAAAAGGATATCAAAATAGAAAGAATAAAAAGCTTCAAAATGGAACAATAGATTGTAAACATGGCAAAGGTAATGAGAGCTACAGTCTGATGTGGACAGACCCCACACCCTTGAACAGGCAAAATCAACTGCATTCTGACTCTTCCCAAATCATTCATTCTTTTCTCAAGGTAATGAATCGCAGTCCAGCGTCAAATGGTGGTTTTGAACGAGGCACTTGGTGATGATTGTCTAGACTTCATATGGAGGGCTGTGTGTGTGAATCTGCTGGAGGTTCTGGGTTCTGTTTTGAGCCACAATGTGCTTCAACAGCTGTGGGAACATCTGTGGACTCGCTCTCCCTCCATCCTCCCCTCTTCCCCTCCTCCCCCTCCTCTTCCTCCCCTTCTTCTTCCTCTTCCTAGTCATCTTTATTCTCTTCTTGTTCCTCCTCCCCTCCTCTTCTTCCTCCTCTTCCTCCTCCTACTGTTCCTCCTCCTCCTCCTCTGCTTCCTCACCCTTTTCTCCCACATCTCCACATCACTTTCCAAAAGACCCTGGAGGCTGAAGAGTGACCTCCCCCCCCACCCACACTCTTTACCCTGCAGCTGTGTGGTTTGAATTGTTACTGTGACCCCGTGTAAAGAGGTACAGTTTCTATAAGGACACATGCATATGATTGAGACAAGTTTTATAAATAGTGCTGACCCTTGTGCCCATGACCCCAGTTCTGTTTTTATTCTGTTGCATTCTGCTCTGAGTCTCTGGCTGAGAAGTACCAAATGTGCCCCCATCACAGCTCATGATCGTGCCACCAGGAGCCACATTTTGGAGGTCCAGGTGGGGGGTGCTGCCCTCAGGTGACCCATCTCAGCAACATCTGGAGTCAAGACTTCGTCCACTTTGCTCAAGTTTGGGTTTAGAAACTGCTGCCTTCAGATGTCCTTCTAGTGGGAGAATAGAGATTATACCTCAGCAGTCCGAGGACCAAGGGAAGGGAGGTGGAGTGTGGGTTCCTTTCTCTCGTGCTGGGTAGGACTAAAGCTCTGGACAGCTCCTCTCCTCTGCTGCTGGGGTTCCCTTCCCTGGCTCATCCTCTTTAAAACAGGAGTGGTTAAAGAACAGACTCCACAGCTCCCAGAGAAGACAATGACCCTCTCCTGCATGGAATCCAAGTTCTTTCTACAACTCTGCTCTGTCTACAAACATTTTAAATCTCGTTAATCTCCCATCTGGCCTGTCTCCTGATCCTGCCTCTCTATGTGGATTGACACTCTCTTCAGAAGCAGAACTGGAACAGCCCAAAGGGAAACACGATGAAGAATTTCTTTTTCTTCTGTCATTCACTTCCTCGAGGCTCTCCACCAAGCAGGCCCTGGGATTGGACCTGGAGAGAGGGAGGCGATCTCCAGCGGTGGAAGACACAGCAAGAGGGAGGTGGGGGAGTGGGGCTCATGGTTCAGCAGACTCCCTGGGTCAGCTTGTAGCTTATTACTTGGGAGTCCGTCTGTATCTTATGGTTGACTGTGTGCGTGTGTGTATTTGCAGGAGTGTGTGTGCGAATATGTGTCTGAACATGGATGTGCTAGTGTGAGTATATCTGAGCATGTGTAAATGCGTATGAGCAAGTGTGTGAATATGCAAATGTGTGTTTGCATGAGCACGAGAATGCGTGTGTGAGTGTGTATGTGCACAAGTGTGTTGACGTATAAACAAGTGTGTGGGAATGCAGATAAGAATGTGTGTGAGTATGTGAATGTGTATATGTGTATGAGTGTGCATTGAAACCGTGTGTGTGTGTGTGTGTGTGTGTGTGTGTGTGTGTGTGTGAGAGAGAGAGAGAGAGAGAGAGAGAGAGAGAGAGAGAGAGAGAGAGAATGCCTGAATGGGTATATGTGAATGTGTTCTGGAACACACCCCACTGAGTTACCACTCAGCTGTTTTCCCTCGCATTCAGTTCAGTTTTGCTTGCATGACCCTGTCCCTGGGGAACCAGGTGGGTGCATTTGGCTGAACAAGCAGCTCTCATCATGCTGGAGACATGATGCTGTTTGTCAGGAAGCTATACGCAGACTCCTCATTCCAGGAAAGACCATGTCCTCCACAGATGACTTTCTTCAGACAGGACTGCATGAGATTAGGGACTGTCTGCTGTGGTTTCTTCTAAACGCGTTTCTTTTACTTTTCTTACTCAGGAACCTCTTCTCAGCATCCTTTCCACACACTCCTCTGGGAGCCCATATGCTTTTGTTCTCATCAAAATAGAAGCCATTGATTTTTTTGGCGTAAATGATTTTTTTTGGAAAGTGCTGGGGATTGAACTCGGGGCCTGGTGCAGTTAGGCAATTCCTCTACCACTGAGCTACATCCTTGGCCCCACTAATTAATTATATATGCAATTTCTGTCGTGAACTCTTTAAAGTGTACTGTGCTCCTTGGTGACATCCATGAAGAGAATAATCAGGTTATGGTTGATAGAGTTAGTGACCCAGCAGCCACACCTACATTTTCCCTTGAGAAAAGAAGCCCCGTATTCTTTGAAGTGTTGACTGAAAGTTTTCCTGGAATCCTTACAGCTGAGATGATGAGGTGATATATTTTATACCAACAAGACTTAAGCAGAAGTCAGTGAAAAACTTTCAGGAAACCCTTTATGGTCTTGAGGTTAGGAGACAATAAGAGATATGGCAAACAGTGCCATTCCATTTTCTTTCCAGAGCAAAAGTGTCATGTCTGCAGGTGAGGCTGCCTGCTTTGGATCATGAAGCCAAAGGCAAAACACACACACACACACACACACACACACACACACACACACACACACAAATTGGCTCTGTGCTTTCTGCCCCAACCCAACCAGTCTCTTATATTCAGATATCTATTTTATGAGAGGAAAATTAATCCTTAAGTCATCAGTTAACCAAATACATTACTTTCATCTTAACATATATGTGAAATATTCTGTGATAAGTTCCACAGCCCAAAGATCCCATGGTGATGTCTCTGGGGTTGGTAGAAGGAATGCCCTCTGTTCACTGGGCCAGTTTTCTCAGATTTGTTCATCTTTTATTTTAAGTATTGAGATTCTAAGTAGGGATTCATTTGAGAAAAATTAATTCTGCTAAAATTCTGTGCTTAAAACCACTGGATTATATGTGCTTTTCAGTGAAAGATTTGTCAGCTTTATTACAGAAATGACTCCCTCACGCTGAGGTCCTGGCACCGTGACATCTGATGCAAGGAGGCATGTTGACAGGACTAACTAGGCTGAATCCTTTCTGGCCTCAGGACTCTCTCTCTCCCTAGTGGCTTGTTCTGAGTTCCAATTTTGTACTAGAGAACTTTACCTAGCAGCCTAGTTGATTCATCCTCTTGATTCTTGTGCGAAGGGACAAGGAGGGCCCAGTGATCCCACATCTTCAGGAGGTTCTGGTCTCAAGGTTTGTGCAGACAGTAATGATGAACAAAACTTGCTTGACACTGTTCCTCTTTCTTGGTTGAAGCATCTGTTTTATGTTACAGATGGCAGAGAAAACTCAGGAGATTCGGCAGGACAAGAGAAGAGAGCCGACTGCCTACCTACCTACAATAAGATGTGCTGCCTCCACTGTATCTGCAGGGGCCCAAGAGAAATTTCAGGGGAAGGTGTGGCATGAGTATTCTTCTCACTACTAGCTTGACAACCAACTTCAGGGAAAGGCAACGTGCACAGTGAACAATCAAAACATACTGAATCAGAAACCCAGTGGCTGGCTATAGAGAACTCAACACTAAATCAGGCTGCTAACAGACCCACCAAGGCTCAAGGACCAGTGCAGAAGAGTGTTAAGAGCCACAGGCTGGGTAGAAATATCTTGAGGCCCAGTCATGCCCCCCAAGACTGTTCAAGACCTTATTTAGCCAACAGTGAATACCAGTAATTCTACTGAGGAGAGACCTCAGGGAAGGTGAGTGGGGCTGGGAGAAAGGTGACAAGACCAACAACCTCTGTAAAAAATAAAATAAAATAAATGAATTTTCAAAAATTGTTTGACAATGAGAATAATGCCCATCCACCTGTGGTAGTTTGAATGGATGTCTCTCAGTAGATTTAAGAGTTTATCAAAGTTTTTCTCAGCTGCCTGGCTGGAGGGTGGGTCACCTCGGCCATCCTAAACCCCAGCCCTAAGGTGTTTCTGGGGTGGGTCTGGGATTCCAGCTATACATATGCAGAGAGCAGCCTGAGTTCCTGCTTTTAGAGAGGTGGAGTTTGCTTGCTTGCTTGAGGTGCTGGTGATGGGTTTCCTCTCTCTGCTTGGACCTTGAAAGGGGGCCAGCCTCTTTCACCATTCTGGAACTTCCCCTGGATCTGTTACTTCAATCAATACTTTCCTTTCAAACTGTGCCTGGTTTGGAGATTCATCCCAGCGGCATGTGGCTGACTAGGACACCACCCTTCAACGTTTCTCAGAGGTGCATGCTTCCCTGCCTGGAATGCTCACCCCTTCAACAAGGTCAATATCAGTGGACTTCCTGCACTTATACTCTGCTCCTACTTCAGTATCATAAAAGTAGGTTTTGACCCCCAGGCCACACAGGTTCAATCCCAGATGAGCTGCTTAGTGCCTGTGTAAGCCTCAGAAAGTTACTTAAGCCCTCTATGCCTTACTCGTTTTTATGTCCAAGGCTACAAGAATACTATCTGCCTTGTAGATTTGGTGGCAAGATTTATTTTTCAGTATTGAGGATCAAACCCAGGGCCTTATGCATGTGAAGCAAACACTGGAGAACTGAGCTCTATCTCCAGTCCTTGTTTGAGTAACATTGTATGTCAAGGGCCATGAATAAAATGGGAGGAAGTCTAACCCCATTAAAAACAGATCAGACTTGCAACTCCCTATCAAAGTTATTGGTTCCTTCACACACTGATCTGTTGATCAAAGACACCCATGAGGTCTCCAAAACAAGACAGACTTCTGCCAAAGCTCTTGAATACCCACCCCAGGCCAAAGGTAAGATCCTGTTGCTGAAGAAACCACAAAAAGTCATCGCACAACACCGAGACACCCTGTGAGAGCCAAAATGGTAACCAGCTCTCAGATGGTAGCATGTGTAGTGCTGGAAGGCACTACAGGAGCTGCCAGGGGAAATTGGTTAAGGATATTTTGAGAAATCAGAGACCACTGATGTATAATACAGATGGTTGTCATGAGAATGCTGAACACACTGCTTTATCGGAGAGATCAATGAGTCAAGAAGTGATCACTTGTGCAGTAACTGCACCAAAACCTTGGGGGGTATTCAACTGCTTTCTAATTGGCCAAGAAATCCACTTAGTGACAGGAACCCTTAACTGGAACTGGGATCCATGGCATAATCCTATGGGGACCAAGGTCTTGGGCTCCTAGGGGAAATTCCCACTACCAGAGAGCTACAGAGAGGCTACACCCATTAGGAGCTAGCCAAAATAGCAATTTTGTCTCATGCCCTCTACTGATCTCACTCTCTGATGGAGATTCTGTTTGTATTTTTCAGAAGGCAGAGAGCTGTGGTCATTCTAAGTCCACCAACAAGCCACAGGATGATGGCTGACATCCCATCAAGAGATGAACCACCCCAGGCCTATCCTGTAGGCCCCAAATGGAACCTTTGAGAAAGTGTCCTGATAAACATGAGACCTATCACCACAGCAAGTCAGATAACCCAGAATAGGTCAAAGAGACAGACACCAATGATACCCAACACAACCCAAAGCAGAAGTCCAGAGACACTTAAGATCTCAACAATAAAGCAGACTTAAAACTCACCCACCATGACTCAGGGAACTGAGCAGAAGAGAGGATGGAAAGAATGCAAGAGCCATGGTGGGGGAGAATATCCAGGGCCATTGCCCGCCTCAGCAACAACACACAAAGAGGAGGGGAACCTGGCAACCTGCTGTGCTATTTACAACCCCCTACCCCAGGGACTGATCCAGTATGCTCACGAGGAGGGTCCCCAGTGGATTGGGGACAGGATGCAGAGTAATGGGGCTACCATCACAAGATTTGCTCCTACAATGCATCTAATTATGGATAATAAAGACAAGAAAAAAAGCTTAGAGGAGTCCATGAGGCATGTGCTCTGAGTGACAGCCATTACTACTATCACCGTTACTTGCCTACTTAGTTCCAGTTGGTGAGGACAAAAATGCCTAAAACATGAGCTTTGAGCAAGTAGACATCAAGTCAACTAAGTAAGCCCTGTACAGTTTCAAGCCCCACCCCCCAGGCCTGCTTCTTACCTGGGCTCCTGCTCAGAGCTCCCTAGCACCTTGAGGAATTCTAACCTCCTTTCTGAGGTCTGTCCAGTTTCAGCAGCCTGCAGCCAGGAATAGGGTCTGACGGTTACTCTCTATGGTCAACTTGATTGGCTCACCAATAACCTAAGAGATAAACCCAGGGCATTATTTTCTGAGGGTTTCTAGATTAGGATAATCGAGGTGGGAAGACCCACCCTGACTTCAGGGAGCATCATTTCTGGGATCTCAGGCTGAAGAAAAGGAGAAAACAAGACGAGCAAGCACACGCTTCTTCACTCTCTGCCTCCTGACTGCAGGTGCAATGTGCCCAGCGCTGCTCCAGCCTCCAGCCACCTTGACTTGCCTGACACTATGGACTCTGACCTTGACCTGGGGGTCAAACTAAGCCGCCCTTTCTGCTTTTGTCAGGTCTTTTGTCATAGCAACCAGCAAAGTAACTGGTACTTATGGGCCCTTCGTCTTTTAGTACCAAATGTTAGGCTGCCTTTTATGGTTTTATCACTTACCCCCCCTCTCAAAACTTTAAGATTCCTATGGGAAGGATTCTTCTTCTACACTTTTTAATAGGCTTTAGGATATTGTTCAGTGCTTCTCAAGTACATGTGGATAGGGCTCTACTTATCTTGTTTGTTTGATTGTTTGTTGTTTTTCTAGGTAGGGTCTCAGTCTAGCCAGGATGGAATGTACTATGCAGTCTCAGGGTGGCCTAGAACTCATGGTGATCCTCCTACCTCTGCCTCCTAAGTGTTGGGATTAAAGGCATGTGCCATCACGGCCGGCTTCTATTCATCATTAAGTTGATATTTTCAGATGCAGGTGTAGAACTTCTTTCAAAGAAGGGACATCAGTAGAAAGACAGAGTATCAGACAAGGTGACTTCAGGCTCTTCGCTAAATGGAAGTCAGGCATCAACTTGGTGGCAGAAGAAACTTGGAACATGTTTCCTCTTTCTGGAATGCTGGAAGACAGGCTGGAGACTTCGGAAATGCACACACACACAAAGGAATGAGGCTGTATCTTCCTGGCTTTATTTCATCAATTGCTATTCCTTCTTCCCCTAGGTCTTACCACGGCCAAATTCAAGAAACAGATGTTTACATAGAAAAAAAAAAAAGCCTCCCTCGAGTCAGGGTGGCTGTTTATATAATTTTCACCCTGCTGTCCAGACCGAGGCTCTGCCTGGCTAAGTCCAAACAAGGTGAAATGGATGGACTCATGTCTAGGAAAAAGTTGAAAGAGTGGAGAGAGGTGACCTCACACTGGGATGCTGGGAAGGAGATACACCCTGGCAAGAAACGGGAGAAAAGGATGAGCTTTCCCATCTCAGGATGGACACTCCTATGAACCCTCCTCTTCTCTCAGTGTACACACAGTCTTTGGGGACCCCACACTGCTTCCATCACCCTGGATGGCTCCCCAACAGGAAGAGGACCTTTTTAAGCATTCCAAGTTACTAGCTCCCCAATTCTGGTCCACCTGATGATCTTCTCCAGTACCTCTCTCTCTTATCTTCCATTGGTGTCTGATTGTCACGTGGGCTGTGGGTGAGGGACAGCCATCAACACCGGCGATGGCTCAGCTGTGGTGATCCACAGACAGGCTCTTTTGTTAATGTCACCTCCTCTGCTCCAAAATTACTGTAATGGGTTATCTGTGCAGTGTGAAAATGGAGGAAAGATGCTTCCTATGACATCTCCAGGGTGAGGACTGAAAGCCGGCTCTGATTGTAACATCTGCTCAAACAAGGGTATCCAGGGACCTGCCTTTGGATTTTTTTTTGTCTTAAGGATGATCACCATGTATGTTCACAAATAAAAACCTGAAGCATTCTGACAGCCAAGCAAAGCGTGAAGAATTAAACCTCCTAAGCAGGAGAACCGTACACAACCTCACCACCATTCAACTGAGACTTCCTCCCGGCTCTGGTCGGATTTAGCCCTATCCAACATGTTTCCATTTGGAAATGGAAGTGTCCAGATTTTAACTTGGTTTCTTAATGACAAAATCAGACATGTACAGTGAGGGTGTTCGAGGCAGCGTGTTCAGCAGCAGTTAAAGGAGACTTACTTACTGAGTCTCCAGTACCTCCCTGGCATAAGCTCTGAGTTGCCCATTCTTGCCACCCAAGTCCTTCGAGTCTCAGTCCCTGTGTTCAGGCTTCTAAGTCCTTCTTACCACCACTGCTCCACCTCCAGTGATGGTGGGCTTGAGACAAGCCAGACGGGTCTCTGGTCCCTGGTGCTTCTGTCCACAAGTGCCTGCCCAGGTTCCGCCTGTGAGGAGCTTTACATTGTCCACTCTTCGCACATCCTTCCTCCCTCTGGCCTCTCCTGGCTGTCAGGCTGGGTGATATGACTCTATCACCTGTGGTCACTACTCCCTGTCATTTTTAGCGTGAGTCACAAAACACTGTCATGCCCGGAGGCATAGCCTTTCATGAGAAGTAACAGAGTGCTCGGTGTGAGAGGAATCATGAATGAACATATTGTTTCTTGTAGACTGACTCCCTCCAAGGGGGTCTAGGAAGACAGGAGGGTGCCTCCCCCTCGAAGCCCAGCACTGGCTACTGACACACAAACCATTTGAGTGGAGGAACCCTTAGGTGTCTTTTATTTTTGGTCAACTTGTAAGACTAATTCGTATGGTTGGAGACTTCATATGAAAAGCTCACATGACAAAGGCTGGGAGATGCTCAGTGGGTGAAGTGCTCACTTCACAAGCGTGAAGACCTGAGCTCAGATCCCCTGCACCACATAACAGGCCTGGGCTTGTGGCAGACATCTACAGTCTCGGCCCCTGGTGAGGCTGAGACAGGAAAATCCTGGGGACTTGCTGGCTAGCTTTGTTGGCCAAATCAATGAGTTTGGGGTTCATAAAAATAAGGTGAAGGGTAGGCTGGAGAAATGGTTAAGGTGCTTGCCTGCAAAGCCTAATGACCTGGGTTCCATTCCTCAGTAACCACATAAAACCAGATGCGCAAAGTGGTGCATGCGTCTGGAGTTTATTAACAGTGGCTGGGAGGCCCTGGCAGCCCATTCTCTCTCTGTCTCTCTTCTCTCTGTCTCTCTCTGCTTCCAAATAAATAAGTAAAAAATAAAATAAAAAGTAAGATGAAGAAGTGACAGAAAGGCAAGCACCATGTCGACCTCTGGCTAAGGATGTCCACACATGTGCTTGAACCTGCACATGTAATAGCACACACAGGTGCACACATGCATGTGACAGCACACACGTGTACAACACACATGTGTATGTACCACACATGTGTGTAACAGCACACACATATACATACACACCACATGCCTGTATCTGCACGGGTATGTAATAGCATGCATACACACACCATGTGCATGTACCTGCACATGTATGTAACAGCGCACACACGTACACATGTAAGAGCGTAGGGCACATGGGAGAGTCAGAGAGAGAATTTCGTCCTGGTACTCCCTAAAGCCTATCCTTGACAAGCTGATCAGAAAAATCTAGAAACTGCCACACCACACTTCTAGCTACTGAAATGCAAGCATAGTTTACACATGCTTCAGGACGTCTTCCAACCTGATTGCTTTGGTTTGGATCTAGAGGGTCTCCAAAGGCTCGTGTGTTACAGACTCGCTCCTCAGCTTGGAGTTACTGGGTGGTGATGGAACCTTTGTGAGGGAGGGCCTGGGGGGAGGTTTCAGGACACTGGGCCTGTGTCTTGAAAAGGGTTATGAACGCCATCTCTTCCTTGCTCTCTCTTTGCTTCCCAGACGTGAGGGGGACAGCTGTATTGCTGTATTACTATGTATTACTGTATTAGTATGTATTACTGCTACTAGGACAAAGGTACTTACCACTATGACATAGGCACTTTTATTATGATACGGGTACTGCTACTGTGCCATAAGTACTTACCACTATGACATAGGCACTTTTATTATGATACGGGTACTGCTACTATGACAAAGGTACTTACCACTATGACATAGGCACTTTTATTATGATACGGGTACTGCTACTGTGCCATAGGTACTTACCACTATGACATAGGCACTTTTATTATGATACGAGTACTGCTACTATGACAAAGGTACTTACCACTATGACATAGGCACTTTTATTATGATACGGGTACTGCTACTATGAAATGGGTACTTACCACTATGATATAGGTACTTTTATTTATTATTTATTTCCTTAAATAAGATGTACTAGAAATTATTCAGTGCTTCTCATCTAAATAGAACCAAAAGAATGGATATAGATGGCTGATTGATTGGACAATCTGTAGAACACTTCAGAAGGAAGTCGCTATGAATCCCAATCCTGAACCCATACCTGCAGGCTGGAAGGGAGGCAGAATTTCCACATGGTGGCCAAGGAGGCTGTTCGCTTTGGGATCCCGCCTGGGGTTTGTTCTGAAGATATTCATCTGATTGGATGATGCCCACCCACACGAGGAAGGTCATCTGCTTTACTCAAATTCCACGTTGGTCACACCTGAAAAACACCTTCCAAGCACCATTCAGACCAGAATGTGGTCCAACTAGACAGCCAAATAGGTACACCAAGTCAGCTGCCTGAAATGGACAAAGAACTCCAAGGAAGGTGTGGAGCCCAGAGACATGGTGGGGGATGGAGGGGGCTATTGTTGTTTCGCAATAAATCAATAAATCTTAGGAATTACTTTAATTTAGCTAAAAATTTTTTTGAAGCTGGGCGTGGGGCGCACACCTTTAATCCCTGCACTTGGGAGGCAGAGGTAGGAGGATTGCTGTGAGTTCAAGGCCACCCTGAGACTACATAGAGAATTCCAGGTCAGCCTGGGCTAGAGCGAGACCCTACCTTGAAAAAACAAAAAAAAAAAATAATTTGTAAGCCTACAGGACTCCAGTGGGAAGTCCTGACTCTCCCTTTGGTTCAGAATAGTACACCCAAGCTTCTAGTGCCTCTCTGTGACTGGAAAACACTTCAGTGGTCATCTCGGTGACTTCTAGAAAAAGTATTGGCCCACACGATTTTTAAGAGAAAACCTCCTGATTGGTTCCATTTAAAATAAACTTTAATAACTATGGTCAAATAATTCTTAAACACCGTAGGAAGAAGCTCCTGATGGAGGAGCTTATAGAAGGCATAGGGGTGAGGTCTATCTACCTGAGAAAGAGAAGGGGGTGTTCTCATGCTCCATCCCTCCCTCCTCTCTCGCTTAACTATTATTTTTATGACTTCTTGGCATAAGAAAAAGACTCTAAAAACTCTGACCCCGTGTCAGGGAGAAAAGAGACTAGTCTCTTAAACTAATGGCTGTTGTTGAGAAGTCCTTTAGTGATCTTCAGCTAGAAATGAAAAAGAAAAAAAAAACCATGAAGAAAGAACTTCGCCATGAACGACCTTCAGGGAAGAAGACTATTCAGGCTAATTAGTAGCTCTCTTCCAATGCGATTCCTATATGCATTAGGCCCCATGACGAACAATGCCCGCATTGTAGTAAACATCAACACACATCTCAAGTATGCTTATCAAAATTTTAGAAAACTCGAGCTAGGATTTTTTTTTTGTAAGATTGTGACTTCCTGCTTGTGGTGCATTGTACAATAGTATCTCTCCTAATGGCTTTTAGCTTTTGCCACTGCCAACTTTTATATTTAAAATCCATACAATTATGGACAATTTATGAACATTACGAGGCTTTTCTTTTTTCACTGAATCTTACTGATTCGAGGCAGCTTTTATCCTTAGCAAATCAAATGCATTTTGCTTACAACACTAGACTTCATTCTCACATATCCCACTTTATCCTTATTATTCATGCTCCTTATTATGCAGATTTAATTTAAGAATGCATTTTCTCCATTAAAAAATTAGAATGTGCTGGAAGAAGAGATAGAAGGTGATTATTCGCTTTAGTTTGCTCTTATTAACCATGTAAGCCCTGATAGGTCTCCCTGAAGTTATGAGAGAGAGAGAGAGAGAGAGAGAGAGAGAGAGAGAGAGAGACCAAAAGGTTAAAAAGCATAAGATAAAATAAGACTGCTTGACCATCACAGGACTTCTTTATGTAATGATGGTCTATGCGGGTATCAAACTCAAACGTGATAATGGTTTTGAAACAATCCCTATCTTGTGTGAACAGGGAAAGGATGTCAATTTTCTTGAGTTCTTTAACCAAATATTCCATTCATTGCAGGGTTTCAAAAACTAGTCCAGGTCAGGCACAGTGGTACATGTCTGCAATCCCAAAGCTGGAGGGGTAGAGAGGCAGGAGGATCAGGAGTTCAGGATTATCTTCTACATTGCAAGTTGGAGGACAATCTGGACTATATGATTACCACTTACTGCATCAACAACAAAAATAAGACAAGGGCTGAGGAGATGGCGAGGTGGGTAAAGTACTTGCCAAGCAAGCAGGAGAACCCAAGTTTAGGTCCCCAGCATCACGCAAGAGCCAGGGGTGGCAGCATGCACCTGTAATCACAGTTCTCAGGAGGCAGAGACCAGAGGATCTCCAGGGCTTGCTGGCTAGCTTGTTGAATTGAATCAGTGAGTTCTGGGTTCAGTGAGAGACCTTGACTCATAAAAACAAGGTGGGGTAGCAATAGAGGAAGACGCACCTATGTTGACCTCTGACCTCTACATGCGCCCCCACACATGTGCCACACACATGCAAATACATGCACACAAGCTTGTACACATGCCAAAACCTGCAAAGTTGAACAAGAAGGGAGGTGTGCCCTGATTGGGCTCTACCCTGGCCATGGAAGGGACTTTAGACATTCCCAAACTGGCACTTTTAAACCCTTTAACAAAATAATTGGGAATTTGGGGTCTGAAAACAAAGGAACCAGTTAGAATTCCTTCCTTAACTTTGCAACTAGGACTGGAAACAACCAGCTAAGACGTGATTGGTTGCTTCTTCAGTGTGTTGCCTTACTGATTTGAGTCTTCTTTTCCACTTCTGCAAAGCTATTACCTTAGCTGGTTGTTTCGAAATCATGAGCCAAACCACAGACCTGAGGTCCTGTCCTCATATGATTCAAGGAAATGGTCTCTCCTTCCTCACCACCTCACCCACAGGGCTTTGGACATCACACACACCTAGGATCAGTATTAACCACACAGGCCATAGAAGCCGAACATAAAGCGCTGTTCATTAATGAATATCCCGTGTCTCCATTATCCTTGGTCATCACTTAAGACCTTCAAGCCCACAGACACCATTTAATCTGTCTCCACCATGAAATGCATCACTTTCTGAGCCCCTGTTAAACTCCAGCTACACGGAGGACACCTTACTGGGTCCCTATTAACTAATCATACATACCCACAAGAGTCCACCTCACTGCCTGCGTGGAGAACCTTCATGATCTCGCTCACAGTGGCTGTCATTCCCTCCACAGGACCTGAACAACACTGAGCTCATCAACATCTCAACAAGGATGAAGTAGTCCTCAAAACAGAAGAGGCCATTGATTTGAGACCTCTCTGTCTTTGATATGAAGGCATTTAGTGTGATGAACTTTCCCCTCAGGACTGCCTTCATTGTGTCCCATAAGTTCTGATATGATGTGTTATCGTCATCATTTAATACTAGGAAATTCTGAATTTCCTGTTTTATTTCTTGGATGACCCAATCATTTTTTAGGAGCGCATCATTCAGGCTCCTAATACACTGTGTACCTTGTGTATTTTCTGTATCCTGTTCCATTGTTAACTTCTACCTTTAATGCACTGTGGTCTGATATGATGCAAGGAACTACCTCGATCTTCCTGAATTTGTTTAGGGAAGATTTGTGACATAAGATGTGATCAACTTTAGAAAAAGTCCCATGTGCTGCTGAGAAGAATGTAGATAGGGAACCCAGCAGACAATGACAGATGAACAAGAGACCTATAACCACAGCCATTCAATCAATACAGGATAGGCCAATGAGACAGAAACCAAGGATTTTTGACACAAGGACCCCTAAGCTCGCAACATTAAAGCAGCCTTATTACTCACCCACCACGACTCAGGGAACTGAGCGGAAGAGGGGGCGGAAAGATTGTGAGAGCCGTGGTGGGGGAGACGGTCCAGAGGCATAGCACCCATCAGTGACAACTCACTTGGGCCAGGAAGACCAGGATGAATACTAAGATATACAGGATCCCTTGCCACAGCCCACGAAGGAGGATATACAACTGATCAGGGATGGGGAGGGGGGGAAGTGGGGAATTCGGGATAACAACGCATTGTTTGCCCACTAAATAATGTAACTCATTATGGACAATAAATATATATTTAAAAAATAAATAAATAAATAAATAAATAAAAAACAGAAGAGGCACTAACTGAGAGGAAGGCGATTACTAGAAGGGGGCTAAGGGACAAAAGAAAGTAAAGAGAGGGGATTGTGATCAAATTACACGATGTTCGTGTGTGAAAATTGTCAACTAAAAGTGTGAAGATGCTTTTGTGTGTGGATAATGGAGATGAGTGTCACCATCGGGTGTCTTCTTCGAAGTCCTCCACAGGGTCAGTCAGTCTCTCACTTGAACCCAGAGCTTGCCTGTTTGGCTAGTATTAGCTAGTCAGTTTGCCCTGGGGATCCCTGGCTCTACCTCCTGAACACTGAGACTACAGGTGTGCCACCAGATTCACGTGGTACTGATGTGGGTGCCCAGGACAGAACTCTGGTCTTCATGCTTGCACACTGTGGTAGTTTGAATAGATGTCCCCCAATAGGATCAAAGGCTTATTTAAGATTGTGAATTGTCTCCAGCCTTCTGGCTGGAGGAGGTGTCACTTTGGCCTGGCCTCCTGGGGTCTGGCCCTGAGGTATTTCTAAATTGGATGCAAAATTCTAGGGATACATATGCAAAGAGCAGCCTGAGCTCAAGTCTGGCTGTCCTGCTGTTTGTGAGTTACAGTGTCATCTTCCCATCAGATAATACTCTATGTCTCCTCTTCCCCCACCCCCATTGCACTGAGACCCCTCATCAGTGGGGTTTCCAGTGATCACTGAGAGGTCATGGATGAACTGGTCAGTTTGTGGGGGTGGGAGGCAATGCCTCAGAGTATACCTTCCCGCCTTGTACATTCTTTCTGCCCCTCGTTCCACAATGTTCTCAGAATCTTGGAGGACATGCATGGTAGAAGTCTCCTTTAGTATCAAGGTCTCAGTAGCTTCTAATTTTTTGATGAGTTTTGAGTCTCCTCCCTGGAGGAGGTTCTTAGGCTAGCCATGGGAGAAGCACTCATATTTGATCTGCCACATCCTCTGTGATGTTTTCTGGGCCCTGGCAGATGTGATAAAGATGAACCATCTCATTCAAAGCAGTCAGCTTTCTTTTCTTGTTTCCCTGATGGATCTTGAGTCTCCCAGGTCTTCACTGCCATCTTTTTAAAGATATGGAAACATTCAAAATGCTAGAGGAGAATATTCTACTGGGTTCTAGAAGTCCAGGTGCCAGATACACACAGAAGCGTTCAGGTTAATAGTATTCTCAGGGTTTTACTTTCCATCCTCACACAAACTCTGCTTCTATTTCAGAAGAGAAAACTGGGGCCTGGATAGAGTAGGTTGTGGGTTCATCATCTCCACAAAGCTAGAAAGTGGAGGAACATTTTTTATCCAAGTTGGGACTGGGGAGATGGCTTGGTGGACATAGCATTTGGTGTGTGTTGTAGTCAGCCACGGGCCTCTGGGATGAATCTCCAAACCAGGCACAATTTTGGGGAGGAAAGTATTTATTGAAACAACAGATCCAGGGGAAGTTCCAATTTTTTTTAAAAAGGACAGAGTGACACCAGGACTCAGGAATCCATGCTCAGTACCCTCCAGCCCACATCTGCTTCATCACTTTCCTGCCCTTTGTGATCTCTTCAAGGAAAAGGGAAAACTTAAAAGTCAAGGACTGTCTTGAAAAGTAAAGACAAACAGAATAATTGTCTAGTCAATAACTCTCTTTCAAAGCTAATTTTTCTTAGTTCTACTATAACCCTGACCCAAAACAACTCCTCAAGAGGATTAAAGGGCTCTTTACTGTGTCTGCTGTCTTGGAAGTAGTCAGCCAGGAGCCATGATTCCTCAAAGGGCAGTGGACAGCTTCTCTGGAAAGTGACATGTGACTCTCATCTCTACTTTTTTTTTTTTTTTTGAGGTAGGATCTCACTCTAGCCCAGGCTGACCTGGAATTCACTATGTAGTCTCAGGGTGACCTCGAACTCATGATGATCCTCCTACCTCTGCCTCTCAAGGGCTAGTGTCATGGTTTGATACAGGT
>PVHP010023403.1:0-27550 GCA_004024765.1 Zapus hudsonius
AAATGATTAGTGTTTATCATTGTCTAAGAGTTTGTTTCAGTTCAGGATATCACATCTGCCTTTAGATGTTAAATTAGTTTAATATTAACGCTAAATGAGATGTAAGAGCAAAAGTCAGTCATGTCTATATAGGGAAAACAGAAAAGTCTCAGATTTATATATAGAAGTATCTGGTTAGTTTGGAAGTTTAGTTCAGTTTGTAGTCTTAGCCATTAACCTGTCACCCTGGGTCAATAATTTAGTCTTTTTCTTTTCTTTTTCATTTTTCTTCCCAGATTTTTTTCTACAGTTGAAAGGAACAGTTTTGTGGGTGGTCTCTGCTAACCACTGAAAATGGTTGTTGACTCTAGTACAAGGGGAAACAACCCCTGGGCACTTAAACTTAACTACTGTATTTAAGTGCAGTACTTAGAACAAATACTGTATTTACATAGACAGAAATTTCAAAAGCTGCTAGCCTGGCAGGTCAGCTTGCTATTAAAACTGCTGCACTTGTCAATAGTGCCAGCCGAGACAGCAAGCAGAAAAGGAGGGAAGGCGGAGAAGAAAAGAAGACAGGAGAAGCAAAAAGGTATGTTTCTAATGTCATAGAATCACAATCATTCTACAGCATTGCTTCTCGTCCTCATTAGTGCAGACTGTGTGGGGTTTAGTGTATTCAATGAGGAATTCTTCCTCCTGCCTCTGCAAGTGCCTCATTTTGAATCTGGCTTTATGTGGGTGATTGAGGAATTGAATCCGGGCAACACCTTAGCCAGGGAATCATCGCTTCAGTCCCAGGAATTATTCCTAATAGAAAATTATGGTTACTGTGCTTTCCTCGTTGATGCTAGAATAATGTTTTTCTAGAAAGTGTCTGCGGGATTCCATTAAACATAAAGGTTGGGTTTTATTTTAGTGCACAACGGGATGTGTGCATACATTGATTCAATCATTCATTGTTTTGATATGTCATCTTCCAACCAAGATATGAAGTACCTTTAGATGAGGGTACACAACACAGTTTGCCTATCATCCTGTTAGCATTAGCCCTTTAGATCTTAAAAATGATTGGATTTTATTTCCAAACACTTGCTCATATCAGTCTTGATGGACTATCTCCTTTGATGAGAGAAAGCAAACAGCAAAACCAAATTATACATCCTAACAGAGAAATCAGGCACATGTGTAGAATAAGATGAGGACACAGAGAAATAACACACAAATGTGTATTGTATTAAGCTGTATATGATTAATAAGTTTACTCTCAACTTGTTTCTGAGTCTTCCAGAGGCCAAAGAGAGAGAGAATTTGATCACTTAAGAAATCGAAAATATTATTGTTCAGAAAAATGCAGAAATGTACATAAAAATGCAGAATATACACATAGATGTATGACATTTCCTATCATATTATCCTTATTTTTAATCTTTATTAATCAAGTTAATCATTTTTAAAGGATTTAAGTGATTATTGATTTTTATAATGAAAACTAATGATACTTTTTTCTTCAAATGAGTTTATGACAAAGTACATCAAATTCAATATTTAAATTAACTTAATTAAATCATTTAGCCATTGCATTTCTGGTTTCATCAACTTACAAAAACTGAATGTACTTCCTGAAGAAACTAGGTTTTTTTAAACAAAAAGTTCCAAAACTAACCATTGAAAGATTTTATTTTTACATAAATATTACTGCATTCTTTAAAAAATATACGGAAGCAAGCAGTAATTTTTGATAGTCATAGAGAAATGTGAATAGATTAAAACTAGCATACAAGTGTAACGAAGCAAAGATACTTTGGTATTCTATTCTTCATGTCCCATGGAATTAGCCAAAGTGCATCATGGGATAGATACACAGCTTGGTCTTTCAAAGGTTAAAGAAGTCCTCAATGCATTTTGTTCAGTGTCTTAACTTCTGACTGGAGTTTCAATACAAGTTATTCTTTTTCCTTCTTTACCAGCCCCACCAAATCCAACACGTTTTCAACAGGAAGTTCCATCACTAGACTACTTGACGATATCTGTACATAAATTAATGACATAGGAGACATATATCAAAAGAACCAGGGCTGACAGGTATTAATTTAAAAGGCAATTCATCTCAAAGAGACAGGGACCAGCATAAATTCAGCAAGGACTGGAATGACAGCATATAGCACAAATAATTCTCTATTTGGGGGTCCTGAGAAATTTCAGCAAGTGGTTGTAGAGTAATGAATGTAATTCATTAGCTACTATTTTAAAATGCAAAGCACATGGTGACATCAATGATGTTCTTTTTAATCTCAACAAGCAGGCTATTACAATTAAAGCACTTGCAAAAAGGCAGTACATTTCAATATATATTCGAGGAAATTTCAATGTTTTAGTGAAGATTTAATAGCATATCACAATTCTATAGAATAATGACAGTATCTTGAGACTGGTTTAAAAATATGTTTATATGAAGCAATGTTTTGTGAATTTTTAGCAAAAACATTTCTATACTAAAAAATTCTTCTTAATGTCCCTTAGTATGGTTTTAGTATACCTTTAAAAAGATAATCACTATTTATTCCAATTACATCTATTTCCCAACAGAAAACATTTTTAAGTGCTTCATTTTCCTTTCTTTCTCTCTCCCTCAGCTACTAGACAACAAAACAATGGCTCTTTCTTCATGGAGAAGAGTAAACCCAATAAACACAAATGGCCACAGGGCCTCATAGCACTGAAATTATAGCTTCACAAGGACTCCCCGCCTTTATGAACAAACGAGTTTAAAGGACCTTTTCTAACATACTTGAAAGTATGTATATTTCAATGATATAATTATCTTGGCAACATCAAACAGTGCTGACTGATAAATGAGACCCAAATAATTAAGTTCTGTTCTTTGTGCAATCAAGATTTAGTGTAGTAATCAATTTGGGTAAGAATTCAGAGTCTGGAGACTTTAGAAGATGAACAAGCTACTAGCTGAAATTGGTCATGTGGGAAGGTGGTTAAATGAGTGCTCAGTTTAAACATAGCCATGGATAACTTTCATGTCTTAATCTTCATTAGTACTTGGGTGATTCATTGCTTATTTGTTTCTGCACTAACTTGGACGTGGCGTGCAAGTCAACAATAGAACAATTGAAAAGAAATAATTCGACACATTCAAGAACACTGTTGGTATTGAAAATGGAATACAATAACAGGCTAAAACACAACCGGTCTCTCTTTTTCCACTTACAAACAAGAGATACAGACGCTGCTATGAACATCACAAAGTATGTCAACACTTGGGGTGTGATAGGAGTAAAGGAACACATGGTACATTTTAGCGTGGCATTTGTGGTATGGTAAGCCTGGTTTGGAGGCCTACCCAGGTTTCTTCTTTTATTCATCTTCTACCCAATTCATTCTTCGATACTTAGAATACATCACGCAGCGTTCCATATCCTAAACTACACTTCCTTGCACGTTCTTTCCCTTTGGGATGAAGTTAAGGTTTCCATGAAGTCTTTCTCCTGGGGCTTGTCTACTGGGCACATTGATGTCAAATGAAACCAGGGCAACAGATTGTCAGTAGCTACACAACCAGCTACAAGTACATACACTCATATATGTGCATCTATATGTATACCACGTGTATGAAAGAGTAATATGGAAATCCCTTTTGCCCAAAGCTTCTTCATATTAGGAAAAGAGGTTGCAAAGTGTAACCTTGACTCATGGGCTAAGGATCAGGCATCATGAACAGGTGATATCATTGTAATTTAATTACTGGGGGGAAAACAAATCAGACTTATTTACGATGCAAAGAAAAAGATATGCACGAGATATCCCTTCACTTCTCAAGGAGCGATACAGAAGCTTCCTCTACTTATAGGAGCACATGCCTGAGTCCATCAATGTTAGCAGGCTGCTAGGCCGGGGAGTAATGGATATTTACACCACTGCTGGGCCATTTAGAGAAAGGAAAAGAACACTTTTGAAAAAAAAAAAAGTCAAACACCAAAATCATTTCCAAGATTTATGCAATCTACTACCTGAAGATACAAAAAAAAAAAAAATCCACATCCAACAACACCAACGAGAGGCGACAAGAAATAAACCCCACCCAAGACCCTCCGGAAAAAAACAGGTGCAACCAAGAGAAAACAGCCAATTGCCCCAAACACTTCAAAGTCCATCTTCGTTACACTGGAAACAATCTCAGTGGTGGGGAATATCGTTCCCTGTTTGTGAGGATTTAATTCACTAGGCTGTCTGTCTGAATTAGAGTCAGCTCTTAAGTTTCACACTCAAGAACGGGTTTTCGCTCTCACTACTCTTGCCCTCTGCGATGAGAGGAGTCCTTTTGGAAAATGCTACTCTGACTGACCCTTAACTCCTCCAAGTCACCACTTTATCCAGAGCCCCCCCGCCAGCGGTGTCTGGATCCCTCAGCCAGGTCCCAGGAACCATCCCCGCGAACAATGAACCAGACCAGGGACCCACCCAGCGAGAATGCCCGCCGCCGGCTGCGCGCAAGCGGTGGGCGCGGGACGCTCCAAGCCTGGGGTGCGGGGTGCCAAACCCCGAGAAGCCAGGACGTAGGTGGTTGCTGGCACTTGACACTGTGCCCATCCAATGAGCCCTGCCTCCCAGCGCCCACCAGTTAAAGATGCTGTACCAAAAAAAGAAAATGAGAAGGGGGGGGCGGTGCAGTGGTCCAGCAGGCCGCCCACCCGGACCCAAGTAGCCAGGCTGGGGAAGCGGGGCGCTCCTTGGCGCCCTTGGACTCGGCTTTGTGAAATCCCTGAGGATTGAGGGGGGAGCAAGAGGTGGGGCCAGGAGCCACAAAGTGGCTTTCGGTCGTCCCCCCACCCCACCACCACCCCTGGGCCTGCCATCGTGCGCGACACAAAAGACCGGTGCCAACAACTCGGCGTCCGCCTGCGTCCCCGCTGCGCCCTGGAGCCGAGCCGAGCGGCGGGGCCTGGGCCGGGTCCCCGCGGGGCGCGCCCCGAGGCTGGAGCACCCCAGGATCGCCACAGCTCCCTCCCCGTGCGCTTTTTCCTCCCCGAGCCGGCGATCGGCGGTGGAGACGTGGGAAAGGCGAGACTTACTTGGGGAGGATGGCTCCTGGGGACTCGCGCTCCGGACGCGGCAGGTGTCTGGCCCCGCGGGCCGGGAGGACGCACCGGGGAGCGCCGCGCGGGGCTCCACTTAGCGCGGACGGGCAACTCCCCTCGCCCTGGGCTCCTCGGGGGTCGCTGTCACCGCGCCTTGGGGCGACGCGCCCGGGCACCCGCCGCCACGGTCACGCCGGTCCCTGCGCTCCCTGCAGACCACACCCTGTCACCCTGGCAAGCCCTCCACTCCTTCCTCTTTGACACTTGTACTCCGTCGCCAGCATCCTCCCACCCCCTCGGCCCACGTGCTCCTGCCGTCGGCTCCGCGGCTCGGAACTTCCCCGCCTGGGCTCTGGAACCCTCAGGTCTGCGCGCAGGAAGGCGCATCCCCCAACCCCATCAGTATGTAGGTCCTCGCTCTCCTCGAATGCATCACGGTGATGATGCTTTAGGTATGCTGTGGACTATGTGCAATGATGCTTTTTTTTTTTTTTTAATGAGCCATGCATTACTTTTAATATGATAGAAATGCATCCCCGGGAGTCCTGCAGAGTTACCATTGAGCATTAGCCTTTGGGGGTAGACTTCATGGCCCAGCAAAGTTCCCCAGCATAGTTTTTAGCCAAATGCAAACCAAGCGTACTATTTCCTACTGATTCTATCCTCCTCCTTCCCCCTTTTGGCTGTTAGTAGTATTATAGAAATGTTTTAATCTTTTCTTTTTTCCATCAAGCTTTGAAGTTCTTTCCAAGGACCATCAGAATATTCTTTCCATAGGTTCATGAAAATACCACCTGCATGCTATTTTCTGCTTGTATTATTAACTCTAGTATTCGTTCATAAGCTCATTTGATCACATTTTCATATTTCAGATTTGCAACTATCAGCAGCCCATGACAAAATCTTTGGGGTATTGTATGTTTTCTCAAGTGTCATTAAAAAAAAAAATGCTCTTTCAATAGGGGATGAGCTTTCGTGATGTTATTTCATGGTGAAAGGAATGAAGATTTCAACTACATAGTGGCTGTACTCCAAATGCCCAGGAGAGAACCAAAAATATTGAACCTTTGGCTGGGATGTTTCTTATTCATTTCTTGATTCCTTAAAGCAAGTCTTCTTTATTTATAGGTTTGTCCATTTCTAAGCTGAGAAATGTTAATAACTTAGTGGACACTAAATTTGAGGCATTTTAGCCTTAGCCCAGGGGCTCCATGGCTTTTCACACAAGCACTGGCTGCACTTGGCAGGCCTTTCTTAACTCATATCTAATTGGTCATCTGTTCAGCCACAGGCTCTGTCTAGAAACCTCACAGCCATCTTTTGTGAAAAGTAATATTTATTTTTTCTTTCTATTCTCTTACTCTCTTAAAAATATTATTTATTATTATTATTATTATTATTTCAAGGTAGGGTCTCACTCCAGCTCAAGGTGACCTGGAATGTAGTCTCAGGGTGGCCCCAAACTCATGGTGATCCTCCTACCTCTGCCTCCCAAATGCTGGGATTAAAGGTTGCCTTGTTTGTATTTATGTTTATTTGAGAGGAGAATGAGCAAGGACCTTTTGCTACAGCAAATGAATTCCAGACATGTGCCACTTTGAGCATCTGGCCTGTGGTAGTTTTGAGTAAATGTTCCTGGATAGAATTTATTGTAATTGTGAATTGTCTCCAGGCTTCTGGCTGGAGGAAGTGTCACTTTTGCCTGACCTCCTGGGGTCTTACCCTGAGGTATTTCTAAATTGGATGCAAAATTCTAGGGATACATATGCAAAACAGCATCCAGAAACCAAGCCTGGCAGTCCTGCTGTTTTGTGAGTTACAGTGTTACAATGTGCTTGCTTGCTTGAGGTGCTGGTGGTAGGTTTCCTCTCTCTGCTTCTGTGAAAGGGAGCCAGCCTTTTCCTTAACTTCCCCTGGGTCTGTTACTTCAATAAGTACTTTCCTCCCCAAAATCGTGCCTGGTTTGGAGATTCATCCCAGCAGTGTGTGTGGGTACTGGGGAACCCAACCTGGGTAAGTAGGCTTTATAATCAAGCACCTTTAACTACCAAGCCACCCCCCCAACCCCTATTCTTTAACTCTTGAAACTCTTAACTTGAAGTTTAAAGAAACAAAACATGCATCTTTTAAAATTCAGATCTTTTGTACCCATTATCTTGGTTCTTAAAACTAAAAACTATTTTACTAATATATTGCCTCCGCCAATCACATTGGTATCCTGATATGGTTCTCGAATTGAAACAAACAGCCATTCACATATATTGAGAGAGACAATCCAACAGCCAGCCATTGCTCCAGTTCTTTGAAGTTCCAAAGCCCTGTGAGGAGTAGACTACTTTATAGATGAGAGACAGGCACAGCAGGGGGGATTACAAAACAAGTAACTACTGGAGCAAGTGCTGAATTCCAGCATGGTCTTGATCTTCAACGCTAAGCAGCCTGCCGGCATCCCTTGAACCTAATAGGTTTTATATATATTTTTTAAATAAAAGATATTTTTTCATCCACATTTAGCTTCCCACAGGAGAATTGGACAGTAACACTATGGAAACTGTTGAGAGTGAGCCATTAAGTTCATGATATACCCTCAGATCAAAAACCCTTTCTTTAATGGGATCATGGACACTGTGCAGAACTGTATTTGAAATATGAGAGAAAACCCAATCCTGCTCAGGCCTTCAGGTTTTTCAAGTTTGGACTCAACTGCCCTCTGGCAACTCATGTTCCATCCTCAGAACCTTAGCTCTGTGTAGGTAGACTAATGGATCACAAAGATGTCCATGTTCCAGTCCTGCTGAAACCTCTCAATCTTACTTCATGATGGTGTGGGGACACTTTTCAGATATATTTAAATGTCATTAGATGGAGAGATTATCTTGGATTATGAGGCTGGAACCTAAATGAGATTACATGGTTACAGTATACGGAGGAGCAAAGGTAATTGACAGCCAGGCATGGTGGGGCACAACTTTATTCCCAGCACTTAGGACACAGAGGTAGGAGGATCACCATGAGTTCAAGGCCACTCTAAGACTACATAGTAAATTCTAGGTCAGCCTGGGCTAGAGTGAGATCCTACTTGGAACAACAAAAAATAATGTCAACAGAGATGTCAGTTATGAAGTCACAAGCTAACCAATGGCAGTGGACAGGGGAAGATGGAAGAAAGGAGGGAGACATGGTCCTTATTACTGGTTGGCTTTCATCCATGAATGTGATTTTGGAATTCTAGCCTCCAGGATTAAGCAAAAATAATTGTGTATTATTTTATGATACCAAGCAGCCACAAGAAACCAAGCCCTCCCATCGAGAAGAAAAGGCAGTGTGGTGGTATTAATCAGACGTCCCCCATAAATTCATATGTTCTAAATGCTTGTTCCCCCGATGCGGCCTTGATGGGTGAGGTGTGTTGTTGGGGAGTAGCCTAAGGAGTGTTACAACCAGATACCCCTTGCTGGAATCAGGCTCACTCTCCTGCTGCTGTTTTCCACTTGCTATGGCAGAGGTGATGTCCAGCCTCTGCTCATGCCATGCTTTCCCCTGCCATCATGAAGCTTCCCCTCCAGACTTCCCACTTGCTGCTTTTGTTGGTCAGGTTTTGTCCCAACAATGAGAAGGTAACTACAGTGGACACATAGTGCAAACAATCCATCATGTTCCTCTTCTGTGGCTGGGGGAGCCAGACATTTGAGGGAAGGAGACCGGTATTTGGCTCTGAACACAAATTATATAAAAGCCTTTCAAGTCAGGCTTTTAATTATATCCAAAATAAATGCATACAATAATAGGGATATGCTTATACAATTTATAGTGTATTTAGTAGATTTAATACTTTATTTTATTTTTAGTGGTTTTTTATTTATGAGGGGGGGGGAAATGAATGCACTAGGCCCTCTTCCGCTACCTATGAAATCCAGGCACATACATCACTTTGTGAGTCTGGCTTTGCATGGATACTGGGAAATTGAATCTAAGTGCCTTTAACTGCTGAGCCATCTCTCCAGCCCTGGACTTGAGATTTTAAATTTGTTTTTTGGTTATTTGACCAAACTGCCTTAAATGTACAGAAGTTTACATTAGTTCAATGTATTAGTATTTAGGATTTTATCATCACTTCTGAGGAGCAGAGAAATCCCCTATGGCTACATGAGAAGGAACAGTTCTAGTCAAGCACTGAGTGGGCTCAAGAGTCCTCCCCCCACACCCAGCACTGCAGACAGAGTCAACAATCTTGTGATAAACACGAAAGTGTCATCTAAGCATTCTTACCACAGCTCCAAATCAACTAACACAGTTCCATTTCAAATATGCATTCTGCAGTTACCTAGTGAATAGCAAAAATACATTTACCTTAGGCTAAAAGCCATTTAAAAAATGATAAACTGCAGAAACTCTTCCACTACGTGGCCTAAGCTCTCTTGACCTCTGAGAGGCCATCATACTTTACATTAAGACATATTATATCAGATTCAAGATATGTGATATTTTTTTCAACACTAGGGTCACAGATAAAATAGATGACTTCCAGTTAAATTTAAATTACAAATAACTTTAAATTTAAAATACAAATAACCATATGCCACTTTTTTGGTTGCTGTGGAGAATTATCTTGATAAAAGTAACAAGGGAGGAAGGATTGATTTTAGCTCAACATTTGAGGAAATACAGTCCAATGTGGCTAGAAGGCATACCAGTAGGAACATGATTCAGCGGCTCACATTACACAGGCTGTCAGGAAGCAGAGAGCCACGAATGCTGGTGCTCAGCTAGCTCTCCTGTGCCTGCACGCTTGCTCGGGGAACCCTGCAGCTCCTTGCTAGCTTTCTCCTTTGGATTCAGTCTGGGATCCCAGCCCATGGGATGGTGAGTGAGTCTTTTCACCTCAGTTAACCTAACCTAGAAACACTCTCTAGATATGCCCAGCGATTTATCTCCTAGACAATTGGAAATCTAATTAAGTTAACCATGGAGATTAACTGTTGTTAGTTGATGAGCTTTAAGTATGAGAAAATACATTATATACTATTTGGGATAATTTGCATTTTACAACATGGTATTGAGCATGTAATAATTGGTATTTGTGAACATAAATTAAAAAGCTATTCATTTTTTTATTTTTCTGAAGTTCAAGTTGTCCTAGAATTCTGTATTTCTATTATTAGCTAAATTGGACAATCCTGTGTTTGGGTTTCTAGTTGCTCAGAAACTTTTCCATTTTTCTACCTCTCCTGCTAGTCTTAATTAGGACTAGTGTAAAGTATGCTTTCTGAAAGCAGCCCTGAAATGAGACTTAACACTTACAACTGGCCTAGATCTAGAAACCTTGCTTTAGGTATCTGGAGAGATAAAATAAGGTGACTTCACTCAGATTCTCTCCCAAAAACCTGAGTCACTGATGGATTCCAGCTCACACCTCTTTAGCAAGCTGCTTTTCATTACACCAACAGAATATATTCAATGATGGCTTGTTTTCCCTTTGAAACTACCTTAGCCCATGCATGGCTCCTTGAATTTAGTAAAGTGTCATGATTTGATCCAGGAGTCCCCTACAAACAAATGAATCTGTTCTGAATGATCTATCCTCAGCTAATGGCAGTTTAGGTTTTACAACCTAGCTAGAGCTGTGTTGTCAGGGGCGGGCATATGGGGATTATAAACCAGCTTCCCCTTGCCAATGTTTGACACACCTTCCTGCCACTGTTTCCAGTGCTGTGGCAAAGGTGATGTCCACCCCTCTGCTCATGCCATCATTTTCCCTGCCAGGATGGAGTCTCCCCTTGAGTCCATAAGCCTAATAAACCCATTCCTCCACAAGCTGCTTTTGTTTGGGTTCTTTCTGCACAGCAACTAGAAAGATGACTATAACATAAAATCCTTCTGACCAGCAGCAGGTCAATATTTCTGCCCATTTTGTGACTTTTCCCCTGTGATGTGTGGCATCAGGATGTATAAGCTGTCCAAGGACAAGGGCAGAGAGAGGAGGTAGGTGACTTTCTATGAACTCTGAAAGGGAGAAGTCAGGTAAATCGCTGAGCTATTTAAGATTTTTGTCTCCTGTAGAAAAATTAAACAAACCCATACCTTTCCCACTTCACATCTGGAACCTCTTACATTTCCCATTTTTATATCTTTATTAAATATCCAATATCCTTCATGAAAAATTAATTTATGTTGATTCAGGTCTCAGTACCTGTGCTTGCTAGTTGAGTGAAGCAATAGTCTCTAACCACCTTGAATGTTAGATTCTCCTACCGCAAAGTGAAAGATAACAATAAACACTGCATGTGATTATTAATTAAGAAATAATCTATAAAATGTCCAACACAGGGCTTCATACAGTACAGTCCATCAATATGCAGCAAATGTTTTTGGTCTTACCTGATAATATGGTTCCATGCAGCATAGAACCCTATCGGCATGTCTATTGCAAGGATTAAATTGCAAGTTATAAATCCCAAAATATATTAAATAAAATGAATGGATGGATATAAGGCAAGTTTTATAAAAGTGTGAAATTCACAAAGCGCTGTAGAAATCTAAGAGGTTACTACTAATAGTAATAATTAATAAGCCATAATGGGTAACACCAGTGAGTTTTTGATTCTGTCTCAGCCTTGGAGAATTGCTCGGCAGGAAATGTTTGATGCTTTGCCTTTTTCATCTAAAAATTCAATTGAGAGAGGCACAGAACAGCAACGTCTATTGATCAGTGGAAAATGTTTCATTCATTCCGCTTTGCTCAGTAAAAATTCCCATTCATCCTTCAAGTACCTTTTACTATATCTCACTGTGCCTATATCAGCTCAATTAGTGTGGGCTACATTTAGAGAGACATCCTTTTTTTTCCACAGAAACTGTGACTGTTGTCCTGAATCTGAAGTGTGGAACTTCCATCATTCTGGATGAAATCTCCAGTGTCACTGGACAGACTGCCTTTAGTTTATTATGATGGTTGTTAGGACTCCAATTACAGTAGTTTGAATGGATGTCCCCCAATACATTCAAGAGTTTATTAAAGGTTTTCTCCAGCTGCCTGCCTGGAGTATGTGTCACCTTGGCCAGATCCTAGGGTCCAGCCCTAAGATGGACCCCAGAAAGGAATGGGTCTGGAATTCCAGTTATACATATGCAAAGAGCAGTCTGAGCTCAAGCCTAGAGTTCCTGCTTTTTGAGACTTTTTTTTTTTGCTTGCTTTTGGAGTCTCTGGTGATGATTTTCTTTCTCTGCTTGGACCTGTGAAAGGGGGCCAACCTCTTTCTCCATTATGGACCTTCCTCTGGATCTCTAACTTCAATAAGTAATTTCCTTCCAATCTGTGCCTGGTTTTGAGATTCATCCTAGCAGCATGTGGCTGACCTGGACACCAATCATCACTGATTTACATAATGAAGGGTGAAGGAAGAGATAAAGGGAAAACAGTAAAACAAAATGAGCTTTTCTAACTGAAACAAATTCTTCCTCTCCTTCTTCTTCCTCCTTTTTCTCTGCTCAACAAAAAATGATTTTATTAGGGAAATTATTAATTTTTTTAAAATGTCATTCATTTATATTTTATTTTAAATCATTGTCACCTTTTAGTGACATATGGAATTCCTAGCACTTTTATGACCTTATTAATTAATTAATTAATTAATTAATTAACTTAGTTATTCTTCTACCCTTAGTAGTCCCCTTTCTGTTTTCATGTCAAATGCATTCTTTTTCCACCACGCTAATCAAAACTTCCTAACCCCCCTCTTGTGGTCAATTTTCTAGTCTCTACCCATATTCATATCCACATAAGTACATGTTATAAATCCTAAAAGCTAGGATTTGCATTTGAGAAAAAAACATGTTGTATTTGTTTCTCTGAGTCTGGATCACCTCATTTAATATAATAATATAATATCCAGATCCACCTTTTTTCCTATAATTTTTAAAATTTTATTTATGGTAAATACAATTCCATTGTGCATATGTACCACATTATCCATTCATCTTGATAGATATCTTGGCTGATTCCATTCTCTGGCTGTTTGAGAAGTGTAGCCATAAGCCTAGATATTCAAGTATCTCTCTGGGAAAGATCTAAAGTCCTTTGGATATAGGCCTAGCATAGCTATAGTTTAGTCATATGGTAATTGCATTTTTAATTTTTTGAGGAGTCTCCTAACTGGTTTCCATAATGGCTACAGAATAAATGCTACCTACCAGTAGTATGTAAATTTTCCTTCCTCACATCCTTAACAGTATTTGTTGTCATTTGTTTGCTTGAAGGCAGTGATTCTGAATTCTCAAAGTAGTTTTAGTTTGCATTTCTCCAATGACTAAGGATGTAAAAGAGATTTTTTAAAATAGTATTTATTGACCATTTGTGTTTCCTCTTTTGAGAATCATCTGTTCAGTTGATTAGCCCATTTGATGACTGGTAGTTTTGTATTTTTGGTGGTTGATTTTCTTTCAGTTCTTCATATTCTAGATATTAACGCCCTATCTGAAGTATAGCTGGCAAAAACAATTTCTCACAATCTTAATGCTGTCTGTTCACTCCGAGAGTTTTATTGCTGTGCAAAAGCTTTATAATGTTATATAATCTGATGTGTCATTTCTTGAAGCAATGTCCTAATTCGATTTTTACTTGTGAAGAATGAGAGATATGAATCTAATTTCATTCACTAAAAATACATAAGTAGTTGCATCACCATCAATTAAATTGGCTCTCTTTTTTTCTCCAGTGTCTTTTTTTTTTTGACACCATTGTCAAATATTAGGTGGCCAGAGATTTGTGGGTTTAATTCTGGGTTCTGTATTCAGATCTGTTGGTCTCTATGTCTGTTTTGTGTCCACATCATGTGCCCTGTCACTCTGGCCCTATAGTATAAGTTGAGTTTAGATATTGTGATACCTCCAGCACTATTATTACCACTTAAGATTGCTTTGGCTATCCATGGTGTTTGGTGTTTCTATGTGAATTTTAGGGTTGTATTTCTTCTAGTTCAGCAAAGAATGCCAATGAAAATTTGAGTGAACTCCATTCAATATTTGGAGAAAGAGCCATTTTTACAATATCAGTTTTTCTAATCTTGGAGCATGGAAAGTCTTTCCATCAACTAATGTCTTCTATGATTTCTTTCTATTTTTTTCTCAGCAAATTCATTATTGACATGTGTGTAAATTTTATATACTGTAATTTTATGTATATTTTTATCAGATCTGAAATTTTCCTGGTGGTGTCTATAAGGTATTTTATGGATAGTGTGATATCATCTCCAAATAATAATTGTCTTCTTTCTACTCTATTTGTATCACTTATATATCTTTCTTTTGTGTTACTTCAATAGCTAAAACTTGGAACACACACACATAAGCAAAAAAATATCTAAAGATATATCTTTACAGAGCATAGCAATCTTGGTTGATAGTGATTTGAACTATATCATTCAATACTTTTCTGGCTTTTAGATTTGCTCTAGAAAAATCTGATGCTACTCTGCTCCTTCCATTGTATGTGAGTTGGCCTTATATATTTGACTTCTTCACTATGAAATGTCATGGAGGGTTTCATCTCTAGACATATCTATATGGGATTCTAACTACTTATATTAAAATCATGATTTCTTTCTTGAAGTATGAGAAACTTTCTGCCAGACTTTCATTGAGCAAATTGACTGTGTTTTGACTTTATCTCAGCTCCTTCTTCAACCCCATAGATTATAAGGTTTGGCTTCTTGAATGTATCTCAGACTTCTAAGAAGTGTTGGTCATTACTTATTTTTCATTATTTTTATTTATGTCTGAATGTATTATTGTCTTGCATTTTTCCTCTATTCTGAACTTCATTCTTCTGCTTGATCCTATCTATTGATAATGCTTTCTGCTATGGTTTTATTTGCTTGATTAAGTTTACCAGTTCCAGGATTTGTTTGGATCTTTTTCAATGTCTCAACTACTCTTCCTTTTTTTTTTTCAATTTCCCCATGTTACTCACTAGGTCACTTTGGTGACAAAGACGTCATCTAAGTCCTGGATTGAGTTCCTTCATTCTTCTGTTTATTTGAGTCTCTTACATGGCCACTGATCATGTTTAGAAATGGGACTCTGTATTCTTCCTTTAACATTTCAGTTGTCTTTTGTGTCTGTTGTTGGGGGGTTGTGAGATTCAAGATGTGACATGATGGTTTTTAATTTCAAATTCTTTTTTTTTTTGTTTTGTCAGTTTGTTGGAATCCATGTGTCTTCCAGTTTTAACTTTTTTCCATTTTCATATTCTTTTTTTTGTCTTATTTCCTATTTGAGTCATCCTAAAGGGTTTTCTGCATTTGGAATTATGTCTCTTACTGCTATTTCAGAGGTAGACAGCTGCAGTTACAAGTAATAATTTACCAGCAAGCCTGACATTGAGTTGCAATAGAAAAAAACTTATGACCTTCACTTATGCTCCCAATAATGACCAGAGACAGCATTATTAGGGTACGATTTGCAGAAAAAGATATTTGTAGAGTTTATTCAAGCTAAGATTAACAATATTTAAATGGTGAAAGGAGGAAGGAATGGAAAAAGGAAAGGAAGGTAAGGTATGAGTGAGAAGGAGAACATATGGCTTAGAGGAATAAACTGTCATAAAGATATTTGTAAACATGTAGAAAATAAGATTTTTGTGGGTGAAAAAACCAAGGGAGAGTCATGAAGGTTTTTTCTGGTAAAAAAAAATTACTTAAAACACACCAGTTCTCTCAGATGCAGTTTCAAATCCATCATCTTACCCAGAAACCTGTTGTTTATTCTATAAAATCTAAAGTGTTCTCCAAAATCTAAACGTTTAGAATAGTTTTGCAGGCAAGCGTCTTAACTGCTGAGCCATCTCCCCAACACCCATAGAACAGTTTTGGAGAGTTGATGTCTTTGTCACCTCTGGTTTAGGGATCTTACAGCAAATACCTCCTTTTCTGCCACATATTCCTACACATGACTCAGCCTTTCTGCCAAATTGTACCCCCCTCCCCTCTGAAACACAAATTTGAATTAAGTAGTATTTATGGAGCACTACCCTTCCTATACAGTGCTCACATCCCATACTGCATAGAAAAACAAATAACTATATTTCTCTCTGTTGCTTCTATCTATGTCTTTTGACTTAGTTTTCTTAGGACAGATGAACAGAAGTCTATGCATTTTTTCTCCCATCTACACATCCCCTCTTTTATCTACTGATTGGAGCACAAATCTAGTATTATGTATCAATGTTGTTGGAGAGTAGAACATGAAGACAGAAGGACTCTGGGTCCCTGGAAGCTGTATGCTACTCTGGACTGTCTTGCTTTGGCTTTCTTATGAACACAGGAAAAGAAATGTATACTTTTTAAGGCCACAATTATTGTGATAAGTTTGTATATTTTTTGTTATCACATGCCATCAGACTTAATTTGACATGATGTACTAAGGAACTTTCTCTTTTCTTAAACAAATTCAATTCTGAGACTCAGAAAAACTGTCAGATATTGATCTATTACTTTTCTTCCTGTATTAATATTCTAATACTAACTCCTTTATTCATTTCCAGATCCAGCCACAAATTGATCTTCTCATCTGGATTGGTCCAAATGAACACCACAAATAAAATTTTATCACAGAGGCCAAATTTCAGTGTCATAAACATTGCATTAAGAGAAGAATACTGATGGCTTTAATTATAAATTGTTCATAACTGTTTATTCAAAACTTAGCTAAAAATAGCGATGGCTTGTTCTTTTTCACAATTCTGTGCATTTGCTTGGATCATTTGAGTGCTTTTCCTCTATTCCACTCAGTTGCCTGCATTCAGCTGCCAGATCTGATATGGCTGCAATGTCCAAATGTCCAGACTGGCTTCTCATTTTCTGTAGCTTTCTTCTATCTAGCCTTTTCTTACTGTCTTGTCTCTAAGTTTGTTTATATATTGGTTGACTTCCAAGAGAGGGTGTTCTAAGAAGATAAGCCCTAATTTACTTATTAAGCCTTCTTTTACATTGTGCTTGCTTATTTCCATTTGAGCAATTACATTTGCATGGCTAAGCCTAGTGTGAATACAGAAAGGAAATGCACAAGAGTGTGGCCATCTAGTGTGGCTCACTTAGGTCCATCATTGTCTTCAAGCATCAGTTATTGGCTTAATATTACTGCTCCCCCCCGCAATATTCATGTGTTGACTGTAATGGTGTTTGGAGGTGGGGTCTTTGGAATATAGCTGCATTTAGATTATGCTTTAGTGTTCTTATAACACCAGGAGGAAGCAGGAACTCTCCTACCCCAATATACATATATCTAGGAAAGGGCATTGGGACAGTTCAGGCAAGCTCCATAGACCCCCTCCCCTTGAGGGGGAGGTGTCTCTAGCCCGAGCTCAAACCTAGATGCAAAAACTGATTGGTCAGGTATACACCAATCAGCTGTCTCTCTGACTTACCTGGGAGCAGTTTTAAAAAAGCTTCCCTAGAACAAAGGCAGTCTCTTCCACATGACATCCTAGAAGGAGGACTTTCATTTTCCAGGTAAGGCCCCTCACCCCAGCCTAAGGGCCTAAGGGCTGGCGTGAGGGGGACTCAAGATCTTTTCCACATGAACTTTTTCTCATGATGGGAGCTCTCTTTTATCTTTTCTTTTTTCCTGCCTATTTAATTAAACAGCATAAATTTTGACCAAAACCTCTGCCAAATATTCTCCCCACACTGGTGGCTGGAGAACTCTGTCACTCCCCATGTTCCCTTAATAAAGTCTCTCTTATACCTTAATATCTTGTTGTCTGATTTTAATTCTTTAACTTTGTAGACAGGAATTCGGGTACTCCTTAAATTCTGGGATGCATTGGAATTTTTGCTGGGTATTATCTAAATTCTAATCCTCAGCTCTCCTCGCTACACCATGAGCAAAAAGTGGGGCTTCAAAAATCCAAAAACCAGGAACTTAATCTGCCAATACCTTGACCTTGGACTTCCCAGCTTCCAGAACAATGACAAATAAATGCCTCCCTGGCCATCATTTTTTTCAACATAAACTATCTGAAGGTTTTTTTTTTTTTAACCTTTCTATCCTGACACCCACTAGCAACCAATAAATAAAAGAAACATTTTCTTTTTACCATGGGACAACTGAAATACAGAGTGAAACATAGAGATGGAACCATTTTTTTCTCTTTAGCATTCTTGTCATAATTCCTTATTTTATTTTAGAATTTTTTTTCAGTCGCTGGCTAGTATGTGCCCTTAGTTTGGTTAGGAGCAATTATTTCTTTAATGAAAAAAATTGTGTGCTAAAACAAACAACATAATTTCTAGTAAGGAGACCTCCTGCTTCCTTTCATGCGCATAAATATTAAGTGGCTGTTGTACTATTTGAATGTCAGTAGCAACAGTTATTGTCCTGGTCATTTTAGTGAGTTATGACACATTTTCACTCATATGTACAGATGAATTTATTGAGGTATAGGGAATGTCAGTCATTCATTAAAGTTATAGATTTAGAAAGTAGCAAAGGTTTAAAATAAGTGTAATTGATACCATGCTATGAAAACAACGAGAGTGCAAATGACTTGGAACCTGGTACATGTATCAGCATTGCCTTTCCAACGATGTCCAATTTGAAAAGAAATAAAGGCAATATTTTGTGCCAATCTTCCAGATAAAACCAAAAGTGTTTATGTTTACAAACAGTGTACCAAAGTGTAAGAATTCTATGACCTCTGAGTATTCTCCACATTTCTAGGCAATTTTAGGCAAAGAGGTTCCTTGTTCCACACAAAACAATCATGGGGTAAGTAAATGCTGTGTCTCTTGGAGCTAGGCTGGGATGAAACTGTCCCTGGAAAGTGGCTGTGTCCTTCTTATCTTAGTTAAATTTCTAGGCAATAAATGTACCTCGCTGAGAATTCAAATTCACTTTTTTTTTAACCATGAATTCAGCAGACGTATCAACACACTAAGGTGGCAAGTGGAGTTTGCATGAATTCCTCACCCCACTTCAATACCACTAGAAAATGCTGAAGGGTATATAGAAAGCACCTTTAGCATTTTTAATAATATCTATTCCAACTCACATCATTATGCACAGAATGCAATAGACTCAAATCAATTCTTGTAGGTAGTAAATGGAGCCCAAAATGCTTTGTAATATAATTTATTTTGTAGAAATATCACGAAACGCTTCACAGGTAATTATGTTTGAGATAGAAAAATACAAACTCTGAATGTGAAAATTTATTATGCAGGTAGCATTGACAAAGGGGATGAAAGATCCAGGCAGTTTTCAAAGATTAAGGAAAAGAAATTTTAAACACAAGACCCAATTATTTTAATAAAAGAGTGACTTCTGAAAAATAGACTAAAGGGTTTGAAAGTGACAAGATATTCCTGAAAGGAATTCGGTTCCTATTGTCCTTTGGTTTAAAATCCAAACTACATCAACATATTTATAATTTATAATTATAACTTATAATTTATAATTTAACCTTCATTGTATAAAGTCAATTCCCAAAGTTTTCTGCCTCTCCTCTGCTGGCTTCTAATCTCAACTCTTCTTATTTTTCCTGCAGCAGACAAGATGCTTAATTCTTCTTCAAAACAATAGGACAGCTCCTAGTTTAAAGTCTTGCTCTTCCAATGCTGGGAACATCTTTCCCTGGAAATACATACAGCTAACTCTTTTTAACTCTTTCACATTCTTAGCTAAATGCCACCTTTTCCCTAAGGCTCTATTTAAAATTGCGCACCACCACACAGCGCACAAAGGATATTCAATAGGTAGTTCTTGGCTCTCTGATAAAACTCGCGTTTGTGCAATTACTATTCTTAACAAACCTTCAGTAACAGCATTGGTTTCCAGTTTTGCACTGCATGTGGGTTATGAGACAGCACAGTGCCTAAAAGCTCAAGAAGTGGAGGGTGAGTTGCAATCAGCCTGTGTCTGGAGGATCATGTGTTGGAGACCAGCCTGGGCCATATAGTGAGGCCTTGTCTAAGGGAAAACAAAGACGTGGATAAAAATACAATAATGGACCATAAAACTCCTTACTTGGATATAGAAATGCACACAATTTTATTTTTGTTTTTGCATTTGCACAAAATTACTTTTACAAATAAATTGATCGGGTATTTATGAGGGAAGACGTTTAAAAGGCAGCATAAAGAAATATGTCTATCTTGCTTTGAGATATATAAACATTTTAGTTAATTTTTTTGTGCCTGTGACAACATCCAACTGAAAGAATGCTTTATTTTGGTTCTTGGGTTTAGACCATTCTGGCTGGCTCTCCTCTTCCTGGGCCTGTAGTGGATCACGGCTAAAGGGGTCAGTAGGGAAAAATGGCATTGGAAATTTTTAACCATGATTTCTTCAGTTACTTTTGATTAAGTGAGGTTTTTCCTCCTTTATACTTTTGCCTTTATTTTTATGAGCACATGTTATTTTCCTGATCTGAATAAAGTTCAAACTTGAAATATCAACAGAAATTAAGTTGAGTCAAAATTAAGTATAATATGGCTTATAATAGCCAAGATTAATTCAGCAGGCCTTCCTGGTCCCCCACTGTTCCTGTTTTCCCAGCTCTTTAGAACAACAACAACAAAAAAAAAATCTCCCTTCTCTATTTTATTTTTCCTCTCCAAACCAGCACAGGCTGGCCTGGTTTGCAGGATCTCTGGGGCTCAGCTTCTTAAGAGATGCTCTGTTATCATTTTCACCATTTTCAGTCTAAATATTAAAAGGCTTATTTTAATAGATACCACTTACCTGTATAATAAAACAATACTAAAATGATTATGTTCAGATCAAACATAGCATTCAAATGAAATAATACAATGTTTTATGTACATATTTCTATGTTCTAATTGAATAAGGGGACTGTGTTTTGACAGCTCATGGGGCCAAGTCAATAGGAAATGCCCATCTCAGTAGGTTGAGTTTGATCTGAAATCTGTTTGCTCTAGGCTAGCAGTTGAAGCAGGAAGCAGTATGCTTATATTTATATGATTGTGACGCTATAAGATAACAGCTCGAAAGGAATGGGTATGTGTGAGAGTGGACTGGAACATATTAACATGTTATCACCTTTATTAATGGCTGTGGTTTGTCTCAGTGGTAGAATGCTTGCTTATAATTCTCGAGGCTCTGAGTTTGATCTCTATCCCTACCAAAACAAAACAAAACAACAAAAAATGTATTAGCTGCAATTTGTTGGGGCTTGGTACCCCCCTTAGAGTAGATTCTCCTGGGTTGTTACTGTGACTATGAAATATGAGGGGCTCAAAATATCATGAAAGCTGTTCTAGGGAATGACACTGGGAGTGGATTTTTGGAAGTATCTAATGAGTGCCTATTAGTTTTATGTTGGTTAACTGTTTAATTACAGTATTCTTTATGACTACTCTATGATTTGTATACTAATCTTTTGCAAAATCAAAAAAAATTCTTCCAGTCAATGTATTGTCTTTTAAGCTTCCCAATTATGCATTTAGAGTTGAGAAGACATTATTGATAAAGATAGCTAGCCCTTATTTTCTTCCATGGTGTTTTTCATGTCTTATTGAATAAATGTTAAGTGCATAGTACAGTTATGAAGAACTCCTCTTACATTTTTTTCTGAAAGTTTAGAGTTTCAGCCTTTACATTTACATCTCTGCTTAATTTCAAATTACATTTTGAGTGCAACAGATATTAGGTTAAAGTTCATAGAAATGTCCAGGTGTTTGGTACACTTGTTAGACACTTTTGTCCTCATTTAATTTAGCTGGTAATTGTCAAATAATTACTTTACCAACTTCCAGGTAAGATGGCAGCTTAGAAGCCATGCTTGTGTGAGTGTCTGATTGTAGTTAGGGAAACAAGAAGAACAAGAATACTGCATCACTTGGAGACCTGCTTCTCCACTTCCCTGATAATGGGACTTGTCACCACTGCCCTTCAAGTGGTGATGCTGGCTGGCAGACCAGACTTTAGCGGCTGTGAAGGGAATCTCTCACAGAAGCTCATCATTGGATCTTGTAGAAGGGGCCATAGTAATGGCAGGACTGTGCTCAGTATCCCAACTGGGAACCCTCAGGACCAAGATTCAAGCTCCAAACAGAGCCCAGCAGCCATAGAAAAACAACAACTTTCCCAGCCTGGACACATTGATGGAGGCTGGGCAGAGATCTTTCAGGGAACAGTCAGTTATCTACCTGGGTGGACATGACACAGATGTGGCTCTGGGAAGAGCTTTCCTGGTAAAAACAACACTCAGCATCATGCACAGCAGGACTGGAGAGGAGAGGAATGCAAAGGAACTCGGTGGGACTGAAAGCCCAACAACTAGGCACAGAGGGGCTTGACGTCCTGGATCTCTGTTAACCACTGTTATCCTCTTGTTTATAAAACTACGGAGGACCCTGCCCCTCACCACTGGTCACACCTTATATTGATTCTCTCTCTGCTTTCATCCTATATTTTATTTTGCTTCTCCCAAATAACACAGGCTGATCTGGTTTTCAGGGTCTCTGTGACTCAACTTCCTATGAAATGAAGTTGCTGTGGTATCTGATTGCATATTTTCCCCACTCTTCAGTCTGTCTTTAACTGAATTCCCACATCCTCCCTTCCCATTTTTGCCTCCTCCTTCTATTTACTTCACCTTCTCTACTTCACATCTATCCACTAATACCACTGTTTTCTTTTTTTTTTCTTTCCACTCATACCTACAATAACCGGTGTAAAAATATACACAATACTAACAGTTCTTCTTTACTCCCTAAAAATGCTACTTAAGTAATGATTGTTTTGTAGTCAGTTGTTACTATTTTCATAGTAGGTTTGCCCCTGGGAGACCAGTTGCAAACAGTACTCAAATTTCAAGGGGAGGACTAGACAGAGCCTAGTGGCCTGAATATCATCAGTCTAAGAGGAAAACATCGTGTCAGCTATGCTACTACCTAGTCCCTCCTGAACTGCAGGTGCTTGACTTTTATTCTTTTTTTATTTATTCTTTTTATTTATTTTATTTATTTATTCTTTAGAATATCATCAAACTAACTCCAGAAATGCAAGTCACAATGCAATAACAAGGATGATGATAATGATAATAATAATAATATCATGAAAAAACCAAACATGTCTCAAAAATTACAAATATAAGTACAGAACCTGCAAAATATTGGGCCCATTCTCATGGGTTTTGGGAAAGTTGAGAAAAGACATCAAAGTAGAAGAGACACTGGGAAAGACAAAGGGGTTCATTGGAAGTGGGAAAGGTGAGGGAGGAGAAAAGAAGGTAACAGAAGGTGATTTTGATCAAAATACATTGTGTAGTATACATGTATGAAAACTGTCAATGAAAAAGTTTAAAAATTAATAATCCCTTAGAAATGGCCCCCCATTAAAAGCAACTCTGATGAAATTTTCAGATATCAAATTCAAAAGAGTGATGATAAATATAGTCAGAGAATTCAGAGGACATGAATCAACTCCTGAGTAAACTCCAAGAGAACACAGAAAGTTGAATGAAACACGTGAGTCAATTCAGCATATTAAAATGGAATCAATAAAGAGATAGACACACTAGAGAAAAAGCAAACTGAAACAAAAATCTAGAAAGGAAAATTTTAATTTCCAATAAACTCAATTGGAAAGCCTTACCAATAGAATGAATCATGTGGAGGAAAAAAATATATATATATATATATCAAGGCTTGAAGACAAGAGACCTACTGGATCGTTTAGTCAAAGAAAATGACAAATTAAAAAATCATGTGAGTGGAATATGTGGGTGATGGAGTACAAAGGGGAAAAAGCTTGTTCCCTGTTGGTCAAAGTGTCAACTGGTACAGCCACATTGGAAGTCAGCATGGGTGTTCCTCAAAAAAAAGTTAATAATAGAACTACTGAATGGACCCAGCTGTAGCACTCCTGGGCATATACCCAATGGGCTCTATTTCCGACTCCAGAGGTATATGAACTTCCATGCTCATTCCTGTCCATCAACCGATGAATGGATAATGACCTATACATGATGTGATTTTATTCAGCGATAGTGAAAAATGAAATTCTAAAATTTGCAAGAAAATTGATGAAATAGAGAAGATTATGCCGCATGAACCCAGGCTCAGGAAATGAAACACCACATGTTCTCATATGCAAATCCAATCTGCCAATTTTTGTCTATGCATAGTAAATGTGTATAAGGCTGGGAAACTTGTGGAAATAACTATAAGAATGAAATGTGGAAGGGAACTATGGGAAAGAATGGTGGAACGATTTCTTATGGACTTTACAAATAACTCCTCTGAGAATACAGCTGTGAGATTCTATTTCTGCCAAGCTCCTGTCTTGTATTTTGTCTTGAAGTTAATTTTGTAACCATGTAATCCACCTGCTTAGAGCAATCTAACCAGGTTTCCCCTACCATAGTTTTCCTTTGCCCTGAACAGTACAGTTGACCCACACTGACAAAGAATGTGAAGACATGTTGAGTGAATTTAAGCATACAGAGTGCTTGAGCTCTGTCTGGAGTTCTCTGCTGTGTGCTGTCTGTTTGTGCTCCTTGTGGTGCTGGCTTGGATCTCTCTGCTTGGATCTCTGAAAGGGAGCCAGCTTCTTCTGCCATTATGGAAGTTCCCTTGGATCTGTAAGCTGAAATAAACCCCTTCTTCTACAAACTGTGTCTGTTCGGAAGTTCATCACAGCAACGGGAAGCTGACTACAAAAGAGGTCAATCTCTGGTAACTTTGTTCATTTTATTTTTTGAGACAAAGGCTCTTGCTGAACCTGGAGTTCACCCATTTAGCCAGACTAGCTAGCCAGTGAACCCTAGGGAGTCCCTGTTTCCACCTCCCCAGTTTTCACCTCAGAGCCAGGTTTAAAGGAATCTACCATCACAGCCTGCATTGTATGTGGATACTGAGGCTCCTCACTCAGATCTACATGGTTGCTCAGCTAGCACTTTACTCACTGAGCCATCCCTCCACCCTTACCATTTTCTGTGCAGACAATCATATAATATATGGATATATTTTTACTTGTGTCTTTTGTATTTTTTTTTGTTTTCTTGCCATATTGCATGGACTGAGAACTTTGATACAATATTGATTAGAAAATTTGAGAATGGGGCCTGGAGAGATAGCTCAAGGCTTAAAGGTACTTGCTTACAAACTGGACAGCCTGGATTCCATTCCCCAGTACCCGTAAAGCCAGACACACAATGTGGGGAATACATCAAGAGTTCATTTACAATGACAGGAGCCTTGGTGCACCAGTTCTTTCTGTCTCTGTTCTTCTTTATCTCTCTCAGGAAGAAAGAAAGAAAGAAAGAAAGAAAGAAAGAAAGAAAGAAAGAAAGAAAGAAAGAAAGAAAGAAAGAAAGAAAGAAAGAAAGAAGAAAGGAAGGAAGGAAGAAAAAAGAAAAGAAAAGAAATGAAATCTTAGAGAAAAATGTATTTGGCTTTCTTTGTCCAGGCTTAAGGAACAAATATTCAGTGTTTTATCAGTATGTTGGCTGTAGATATTGGAAATGCAAACACATGAAAGAAAGAGAGGGGGGGAGAGAGAGAGAGAGAGAGAGAGAGAGAGAGAGAGAGAGAGAGAGAGAGAGAGAGAGACTAAGAGAGAGCAGAAAATGCCAGAAAGAATGATAGATAAATCTTGGTATGCCAACTAAAACTTAAACAAATTAAGTTTAATTTAAAAGTTTAAACAATAAAAACACAACTATTGATAGTCACAAATTTACAATCATCTTATTAAATATCACTACATTAAAGTTCTTGCTCTCTTCCAAGAATCAACACTACTATTGAAATTTGGGGACACCACATACACCTCATGAGATTTTAAATATTTCATTTGTTCCAAACATGACCAAACCCCTCACCTCCCCATTCCCATGCCCTACTTATTATCAGGAGTCTTGTTACTATTATTATAGTGCCAGTGGTCCTCATAGAGGGTCAGAGCAAGACAGCTGTCTTTTGCAGGTAGTCAGTCAGGGACACAGGCCCACAAGAAACATAGATGTCCATCTGCCCTGTCAACAATAGAAGGAAACTCCAGACTGAATTATTGCAGCTATCAGGAAATGCTTCCAGGATTTTCATTCTAGAAAATTTTCATGGGTTCCCCTCCTCCTCAACCAATCAAATTCCTTCTTATATATTTAAATTTGCCACTGAGGCTCATCCCAATTATATGCCTTCTCTACATTTATAAGGTAATAATAAAGAAACCCAATCAAAGCTGCCACAGAACCACCTGTGGTTCTGGACCCCTCTCAGCTTCTCAACTTGAAAGCGTTACTGTTACATATCTTTCTCTCTTAAAACAATCATTCTTAATTTACCCTTGATTATATCTACATTTTAAAATTTCCTGCTAATCATAAGACTAATGAAATTGAGACTTGGGAGACACTGGCTGGGGAGTTCTAAGCCCATCCAGAGCCCAGAGAGGCAACATCAGATCTCAACCCTGGAAGAGTCAGTCCCATGAATGGCCCATGGAGACTTAGGAGCCATCATATGTTTTATGGCCTTCACTTATGCCTTCTCCTCCAGTGGCAGCTCTGATTGTCCTGATATGACCCCATGAGAGTGATTTGAATGGTGGCTTTTGATTGGTTGACTCATGGATAAGAGAGGGCAGTATATGAGTGGGAGGTAAACTTAAAGTGCTTTCCCAAAGCAATACAGGATTCACACTGCATGCTTTCTTGAGGCAAATATGACTATGTATTGGAGAGAGAGATGAGGTGAAAGAGAGGGGTGGAGAAGCACAAACAATTGATCAAAACATCACAATGAAATAATATTTTATAATAGTAAAATAGATACATTTAATTAAAAGTAACGGAGATTCAAACTCATGTTTTGTAAACACTTGTCTTTAAATTGTGTACATACAGAATTTTAACTTTAGGAAGAAAAATTGGTTTCATGAACAAGTCAGAAGTGTATCAGGAAGACCTCCATGATAGGAGATTCCTGACATTGACATATCCAGGGAGTCGACAAGTTGAGGCACTGAGTTTTTTTTTTTAAATATATATTTATTGTCCATAATGAGTTACATTATTTAGTGGGCAAACCATGCGTTGTTATCCCAAATTCCCCAATTCCCCCCCTCCCCATCCCTGATCAGTTGTATATCCTCCTTCGTGGGCTGTCTGTATTAGTCCTCGTGGCAAGGGATCCTGTATATCTTAGTACTCATCCTGGTCTTCCTGGCCCAAGTCAGTTGTTACTGATGGGTGCTATGCCTCTGGACCGTCTCCCCCACCACGGCTCTCACAATCTTTCCGCCCCCTCTTCCACTCAGTTCCCTGAGTCGTGGTGGGTGAGTAATAAGGCTGCTTTAATGTTGCAAGCTTAGAGGTCCTTGTGTCGAAAATCCTTGGTTTCTGTCTCATTGGCCTATCCTATGTTGATTGAATGGCTGTGGTTATAGGTCCCTTGTTCATCTGTCATTGTCTGCTGGGTTCCCTATGGATCCTCCCCGATATGACTGTGGTG
>PVHP010023404.1:0-27387 GCA_004024765.1 Zapus hudsonius
TTGCTTACCATTTTGGATTAAGCAGTGTCTCTCATTGTTGTGTGATGACCCTTTTTGAGAAATCTTCTCAACCCACACCACTTCTCTCTGAGATATTTCCCCACTCTCACCTACAAGTACATATAATGTCAGTATTTTATAATTTTATTTTTCTGGCTCTAAGAAACCAATGAAAAATACCCACTAAGTTTTCATTAAATAATAACCCCAAAATCTATTGACAGATCTAGTATGCACAATGAGGAAGGACCCCAGTGGTTATGGGACAGAGAGGAGGGAAATGGGGACACCTTCACAAGATTTGCTCATTCAATGTATATACTTAATCACAATAAAGATATTAATTAAAAATAATGGATCTTATTAGCTTGAATTTGCAATTAAGTGATCTTAATTACTTGGATGTGGTATATATTCAATAAGAAATCATGGAGTGGAATAATGATCTCTTAGGTTTCTGATAGTCTTCCAGCTTCTACTTTACACGAGCAATATCTGTGGTATAAGGAGCACTCCTGTTAGTGAAGGCAGGTAGTGTTATATTATTATGCTCTGTCTTAAGGAAATGTGTCCTCTAAAGTGGAATAGACTATAAAAAAAGAGAATTATATGGCATATATGTGTCACATTTTTATTATCATGTTGATGGACATCTAGGATGATTGTGGATAAAGTAGCAATAAAAAGACATGTGTAAGTATCTCTGTGGAAGATATAAAGTCCTTTGGGCACATGCCCAGGGAGGATACCACAGCATCATGTGGTAGTTAACTGTTAACTTTTTGAGAAACCTCCACACTGATTTCCATAGTGGTTGCACCTGTTTATACTCCCACTAACAATAAATGAGTCCCTTTTTCCCAGGACCTCATCAGCATCTGTTGACATTAGTTTTCTTGATGATATCAGGCGGTTTCATCTAGGTGAGATAGGAGACCAAGAGAGGGGAATAAGAGGTGATGAGAATGGTGGAGAACAACAGCAAGAAACATGCAGGATGAAAGTAGGGATGAGGCTGCATTGGGAGAGAGGGAACAAGGGAGGGATGAGAGGAAGAGGGGAAAGGGGAAATAAAATTGGTCAAAACCACTATAATGAATACAGTTCCTTGGATTATATTTTTTAAAAGAAAAAAGAAAAAAAAAAGAAGACAGTCTCCTAAAGTTCAATGACAAAGTTTTTTCAAAAGTCAAAGGCAGCTCAGTAAAAGGCTCTCCTCAATAATCCCAACAAGGTTATAAACTTCTTTTAATTCGATGCCCCCCAGACCATCCCATAAAGTCTTAACTACCTGATTCAGCCTGTGTTAGCAAAAGAAAATAGAAGAGAAATGTCTGTTTGGTAAGCCTTCGGCCCCAAGTGCCACTAACTGCTTTTGTGTTCATGTTCCCTCAGCAAGAGCAGTTCAGATGGCTACAATTAACCATGTGAAGGAAGGCCTGGGAGATACAGTCTAGTCAGCAACCTTATGTAAGTGGTAATAGTTGTGATGATTAGCTGGTAGCCTCTGCCAGCAGATGTTCCCTTGCATGCTCAATATAAGACAGCTGATACTAACAGAGGGAGGACTGAAACAGATCTGGGACTCAGGAAGTTTAGATCTTAACCATTTTTGTGCTACACGATTTGTTTGACCAGGTGGCTTTGATTTGTTTAATTAGTTGATTTGAAATTTCACTAAACCTATTAAATTGCAGCTCACATGTGCTCTTCTTGTTGATTTACTTTTAATTTAGATAATATCAGAGAGAAACTTAGTACTCGTTGTTTTTAGAGAGGGTCAACATCAAATTATACAAGATCCACTAAGACATCAATTGGGCTACTGACTGCATAGCTCTGATGTAGAATAGTCTGACTGATGCCTCACTTTTAATCCTCACGTTTATCCAAACTTCTGATAGCTCAAGATGTTCTCACTCTACTAACAGGAAACAAGTAGTATAAGGTAATCAGCTCTCCTTACAGTTATTTGATCTAAAATACAAAAGGACTAGATAAAATGTTTTCCTTCTTGATTTTTGGCCTGAAATTTGGGGGTCACTAAGGTTTAAACATGGTTTGAATGTTTGCCCCCAAGAGTTCCTGTGTTGAATTTTAATACTTATTGTGAGGTCTTAAAAGGTTGATCATATAATTCAACAGAGTTGATTATAGGTATAACATTTGGGAGGTGACTGGGTTTGACAAAGTCAGTACTATGATTGAAAAGGGGTGAGCTTACAAGAAGTGGTGAGAGACTTAAACTGGGGATATACAGGTATATTATCTACCTCTTCTCATATGAACCATGCTCCATGATAGGAGAATGCCAGTAAGAAGGCCATAACCATATGAAAGTCCTTCGCATCCAGAACTAACAGGGACACATCTGTATTTATTATACAGTTACTCGTGCTCAGTTAACTTGTTGCACATTGAAAATTGCATTAATGAAGGGCTTTTTGCTATTGATAATATTGGGATCTGCCACCATGCCTATTGGTGTTGAGCTTGGGTTGAAAATGCCCAGGTGATAGTATAGGTGGCTTATTTGAGACAAGAAGTTTAGGTGATGGGGAATTAGCTCAGTCTGTAAAGTGCTTCTCTTATAAGCATGAACTTTCATTAGGTCCTAGAAAAGGTAGGGGAGAAAGTCAGTTTACTTGAAGAGATGATATAAAGACATACAACATGGTCTTATCTGTGTGATTTTGGATATCTCTCTCCTCTCTTTTTCTTACCTCTCTATTCCTCTTCCTCTTTACTTTTCAGGGGTTTGGTGCCAGGGAGAATGGAAATGGGGGCACCATAACAAGACTTGTTTACATGGTGTTTCTAATTATTAGCAACATATAAGTTTAAAATAAAACAATATTTCTTAGAATCATCCATGTAAATAATGGCCACTGTTCAAATCACCATTGCTAGTAAAGTTATAGCCAGCAGAGACTAGTTTCCAGGTTTTGGTTATAAGCTTCAGATAGCCCTGGGGAAGGTCTTCGATCAGTCATGGTTTACATCAGAAAGCAGGAAAGTGACTGGAGGTCGCTGTGGTCTCAGAGAGCAGGATTCATTCCTTGAAAAATATGGTGAAAACTTCTGGCTTACTCTTTTTCTTCACATTCTTTCATTTTTCTCATTCCCCTTTCCACTTAGGTTCTGAATTTCACTTAGAGGTGCTGGTGCCATTTGATTGGAATTTCCTTAATAGATAATGACAGCATTCAATAGGTAGATTCTACCGTACTTTTATGACCAGACTTGGAAAGATTTCCGAAGGTTTAGAGCCTGGTTGCCATGAATCCCAATATTATGTTTAAAATGTTGGCTCAATACTAACAGTCACAGGACAGCATCCAAAGTCAGACACTCACCCCTTTCACACTCTGTGACTAATGCAGAGGAGCTAAGCAGGCCGACTACTTATTATTTTACATTATTTTATTTTATTACATTATTTTACCATCAGGATGGTAACCTGAGTATTCTCCATAGAAAAGCCTCAAAATTTTGATTTTGAAGTACTCCCCCCACCTCACACCAATATACTAAGAGTGAAAAGAACTCCCATCCAAATGAGATGGCTTCTGCTTTCATTGGGGAATGGAGAATAAAGTAGGATAAATTTAGGAAATTCTGGGAAAGCTCCAGGAATATGGAACTATACAATTTGAAAAAAAGAAGCACATTGAAAATTCTTAGCCTGTAGAACCTGTATGTTTTGTAGAGTTTTACATACACCTGTTTATCCTCCTGCTTAAGTGAAGTTTCCCTAATGTAAATGAACACATTTCCTAAATTCAAAGTACACTGGCAAATATCTCACAGACCTGAGTAGTCTTAATTTTGCTAATCTTATGTTGGAGAGAGCCATTTCTGTAATGGGAAGTCCACGGATGGCTTTAGAACTCCCAAAGCTAGCAGCTCTCAAGCCTCAAGTCATTTTGTCTCATGTTGAGCAAAGAATTAAAAAATGTAAACAGGAATAAGGGAAAATTCTGAAAGTTTTATTTTAAGAGAGAAGAAAAATAACAGAGAAGAAATAAAGCAGGAAAACTCCCAAGCTGAGAGCTCCTCCCTGTCCCCACAACAGAGATGGATCCCGAGTGGGAAAATCCAGAAAATCTGTCAGTTTGGACCAGGTCTGTTTATAAATTGGTCATCCAGTTAGGATGATCCTTATATATGGAGAACTTTGATAATTTTGTGAACTAGGAGAAAGTGCAGGCTCTCAGAGGGTGAACCCATTGTGGGTAAAGATGAAATGTTAAGAAGGAAGAATCAGGAGACTGCTTTTTTTTGCCATCCTGAATCTGACTGAATTAGACCAGATGTCTAGTCTTACTGGGCAGTGCAATGTCTGTGTATTTCTGGGTCTGTATCCCTGAATAACTACCTATAAAAGAAGGTTACCATGTCCCTAATCTCTATTATTTTCTTGAAACATTTATCACATTAAAATATCAAAAAAGAAATCCACAAAGCTGTTATAGGCACTAGCTTACTTGTGATGTGTAGGCTTAAGATGTTTCTAAACACATTTTCTTATTAAAAGTTTCTATGAAAGATACCTTTAATGTTAACTGAATCCCAATCTTGAAAGTTATCCACCATCATTGACTGAACTTGAACTCCAGAACTTACAGAGAACTCAAAAAAAAAAAAATAATAATAAAAATCAAACTGTCCTCTCACAAAATGGGGCATTGATCTCAGAGAATTCACAGAGGAGGAATAACAAATGGCCTTTACTCACTTAAGAAAGTGCTCAGCATCCTTAAGCATCAGGGAAATGCAAATCAAAACTACAATGAGATTCCACCTTACTCAAGTCAGAATGGCAATCATAAAGAAAACAGCAATAGATGCGGAGAAAACGGAACCCTCATTCACTGCTGGTGGGATTGCAAGCTTGTTCAACTGCTCTAGAAAGCACTGTAGAGACTCCTGAACAGAGTAAACATGGAGCGACCAATGGACCCAGCTATCCAACTAGGCATTTACCCACAAGATATCACATCTCAGCACAGAGATTTTTGTGCAACTATGTATTTAACACAATGTCTTCCAGGTCTACACATGTATTGACAAAAGGACAAATTATTCTTCTTTAGGGCAGAATAACATCACTATGTGTGTGCATAACACATACAATATTTTCATTATTGATTCATCCATAGAAGAAACCTTATGTATCTTCTGTACCTTGGCTTTTAGGATTAGTGAAAGTGGAAGCCTGGCATCTTTATGAAGTGGTGAGTCCATTTTTGTTGGCTATAAACCCAGAAGTCATTTACTGGGCCATATCAGAGTTTTATTATTATTATTATTATTATTATTATTATTATTATTATTATTTCTTACTTCTGCCACTTTTCATAATAGCTATACCACTCTACTTTCCTACCAACAGTGAACTACAGTTCTCATTTCTGCACAATTTTCTTTCTGTTGGATTCAGTGTTCCTGCTTACACTTTCAGCTCTGTGTTGAATAGAATGTAAGATGTAAGTCCACGGGCATTTTCTGGGAGGTTTCTTACAAATGACTTTATTGTATGGCAGCTCTTTCCTTCCATACTTCCACTTCTGAAGGTTTTTAAAGAAATGGATGCTAAACATTGTTAAGCGTATTCTCTGTGTCAGTTGAGATAATCATATTATGTTTGCTTTCTATGATGTGATGTATCAGACTGACTTTATGTTAGATAAGACTTACATATCAGGGATAAATACCATTTGGTCATGATAAAGTTTGATGTGATTGAATTCAATATGCTAATTTTATTGAAGAATTTTGTATTAGTGCTTATTAGAGATATTGGCTTATAGTTTTCTTATGGTAGTTGTATTGGACAATCATGGCATTCTAAGATGTGACAAGAAGTATTTTATTTCCTTAAATTTTATTGATTTTAGAGTTTACCAAATACTGGCAATAATTCTTCCTTTGAATAGTGAGTGGAATACAGCTATGAAATTATCTAGGCTTGGATTTTTGAAGGGTATTGAGAACCATTCAATTCTAATTTTTCCTTGTTAATTTTCAACCTGACTCATTCATCATTGTTGAAAGTTGGGTACTCAAGTCTATGAGAACTGTTGAATTGTAATGTAGTTTTCCTTCTTGTATGTAGGAGATAAATAGGTTGTTCGATATGTATTATTTTTATGGCCTTTGACAAATTGACCCTTTCTTCATTAATTATGGCTGTCTTTTACTCTTACAAGTTTTAAATTAAAATTTATAATACCATGTATTTTTCATATCAGATATAAATACAGCCACTCATGCTCACTATTGGTTATTATTTACACAGAAACTCTTATGTTCTTTCACTCTCAGTCTACATGTGGTATTTGGAGTAAAATAGATTTCATGGACAACACAGAAGAATTTTTTTAATCCTTTCACATGCTTTTCTTTATTTTAGTTTGAAGAATTTAATCAATTTGCACTAAACTTATTTTTGATGTATCAGATTTACTCCTTTCATTTCATTAGTGTTTTTTTTTCTAGTTGCTTTGTAGAGCCTTTTTATTTTTTTCTCTTATTGTTTCCCTTTGTGATTTTGTGGTGTATCCTTATGATTTTTTTAAACTCTTGTTTGTTTTGTGAGTATATGGGGCTTTCACACTATTTCTGGTAATTATAATAAACTGTGGATTATGTACTAATTCCTCTAGCTTTTTTTCCTTCTCACTTCAATTTAAAATCCTAGTCTTGGCTGGGCATGATAGCCCTCATCTTTAGTCCTGGCACTTGGGGGTGGTGGCAGAAGTAGGAGGATCACTATAAGTTAGAGGCCACCCTGAGATGAGATAGTGAATTCCAGGTCAGCCTGGGCTAGAGTGAAACCCTACTTAAAAAAAAAAAAAAAAGAGTTTGTTTGCAGTGGCTGGAGGCCCTGTCATATTCTCTCTCTCTCTCTCTCTCTCTCTCTCTCTCTCTCTCTCTCTCTCTCTCTCTCTCTCTCTCTCTCTCTCTCTCTCTCTCTCTCTCTCTCTCTTGTTTTCCAAGGTAGGGTCTTGCTCTAGCTCAGGCTGGCCTGGAATTCACTATGTAGTCTCAGGTTGGCCTTGAACTCACAGTGATCCTCCTGCCTCTGCCTCCCAAGTGCAGGGATTAAAGGTGTGCACCACCATACCCGGCTCTCCGTACTTTCTCTTTCCTTCTCTTAATCTAATAAAGTCTCTAAGTCTTAAAAAAAAAGAAAAAGAAAAGAATAAAATAAAACAATTTTATTTTTATTTTACAATTTCAATCTTATAACTTCTTTTAGCTGATATTTTCAAGTATTTATTTATTAAAAGTTTAAGATATGAGAATATTGCCTTTTGGTCATATTCCCATTGGGTTATACTCTTATGGTCTCTCTTCCTTGACCCCATTCCACTGCAGGCCCTCCTCTGTGGGGTTTTGATCTCTTGCTTTTTAATCTCCACGCTAGAGATGTGAAAAGTTTAGGTACCACCTGTACCATAAGAAGGTATGCCAAATTTAACTAAAATTTACCTTTAACCATAATTTTTATTTTTTCATGATAGCAATTATTCTTTTATTTTTAGTGGAGGTATTTTCTATTCATAAGATATAGATGATGCATTCTCTCAACTTGGCTTTTTTAGGAAACATTTAGTTTCTATTTGGTGTTTGAGGAGGGCTTTTCTGGGCTTAAGACTCTTGAATGTCAGGTTTGTTTTTTTAAATCTTATCATTTATTGTATATATAATGCTCTCCTGTCCTGCAAGTTTTCTGCTGAGAAATTTGATTATCTCCTACAGGTACTCTCGTGTCACTTGAAACTTTCTTTTTCATGCTGTTAAAGTTATCTTTGCTTTTGCTCTTGATACTTGATTGCAATGTGGCTTTGGGAGAACCCTTTAAGAGGGAATCTGTTTGGAAACAGGTTCATATGTTGCTCAACTTGGGATGTTTCCTTCACTTATTTCATCAAATTTATTTTTTGACTATTTCTAAGCTAAAAGATCCTTCTTGGGTTGAGTCTAACATGAGCCACAGGAGCACAATACCCTAGGACACTGCTCAAAGTATGGAAATGGAGTCCTGGTCACATCTGCTGCAGCATGCATGGCGTGAGGTCAGCTTCTTATGTTGAGGGTCAGGTAGATCCCTCCATCACTGGATGGTGTCTGATTCATTGTTCAGTAGCTTGTGACCTGGAGGCAGGAAAGGAGCCATGGCTCTGATTCTAGAGACAAAAGGATGAAAATGGTCCTGTTCTGTAGGAAAAAGAGAAGTCCACAGAAATTGAGCCAGGAGAGCAGAGAGAAGATGCAACTTTTTATATATAAGATGGGACACAGGGCATCAGGGCACGTGAATGGGTGATGAGCTGAGGAAGCTGACTAAGGTAGCACTGAACCTAGTTTCAAGTAGCTAAGACAGAACCTAGCAGCAACTGTGAAGGAGGGGGCAGGGGTGTGATCATTTTATCTGTAGAATGGCACACTACTGTGTGCGTTTACATGGTTCAGTGAGGGCAGGTTCTCAGCTGTGAAGACATGAAGTGGCTTCTGGCCCCATCTAGGGGATACACCTTAACAAGTGCTCTGTTTCAAGAGGAGACAGTGAGGTAGCAGTCTGATCCCTGGCTGCTGGGGTTGAATTCTGTCTGGAATGATAGAGGTATGTGAACTGCACACAACTTCTTAAATGGGACTCATGATCTGGAAGGGCTTCAGGATTCTTCAGTAGCAAAGACTGCACGTGCCCATAGTAGTGACAAAAACCACTGATGACTTCTAGTTTGACTTTGCTCTTCAAAAGACCCTCCTGGTTTTGAGCTGATGCAAATTTGGGGGATGGTGTGATCAATGAATGCAAAGTGTTTTGCTCCCTTTTCTGTGTGGCCATCCTAAGTTTATATGCTGCACAGTGTTTGGCCTCCTCCTTTGTTGTACTTTAAGAATCTATTTCAGCCACTCTGGCTGAAATGTACTTGTTCTTTCACATGTTTCTATTATTTTGTTGCTTAGAGATGAGTGTTATGATCCTATTGCTGACCTCCTCGTTGATGTCACTCTTAAAGTATTACTCCAGATGTGCTTAATAGAAACAAGTTGATGTTCATCAAGTGGGTGCTGTTAAATTATACTAAATTTTTTCAGTCTGATATTGAGGCTCAGCTTTTTCTTTATCTGTAAATTTGAATACTTGATGCCCCTGAATGGGTCATAATAGACAGATATTAGACCTTTGTGGATTTGGATATCAATCAACTTAATCAATTCCTTTGTATATTATCACTGTCAAATCACATGTTAAGGTTTAGTGATGAATGCATTTAAAATCATCTTTAATTTTGATATTATTTAATAGTAATATATTAGCAAGATTCATAAGCCATTTTGTTTGATTATTTAGTTGGAAAGGTTTGATGATATGGAGTGGAAAATAAATTATCATGATGAAAGAGATCCGACTAGCCTTAGTCTCCCCAGTACTCATCAGATGCATATGAAATGGGAAGAGAGACTTTGGATTTTCATGACCAAAGGACTATTAGATATTGTTTGGGCACTGAGTAGACTGTCAACTTCTGTGTCTTACATTGTGTGACTAATCATCTTCCATTCTGATTAATACAAATTTCTTTATTATATTTTATCCAATGATCTGGACATAAATGCCACAGACATAGTGTTTCTTGAAGAGATTGGAAATACTTGGAAAAGCTGGAATTGGATAGAACCAAGTAGATAAAGTTTCTGTCTGAGTTAAGAAGGCAGTGTTCATATAGCTTGGTGCATGTTCTCCTTATCACAAGCAATTGTTTTCAAATAAATTATTAAGGCAGCTCCAAACTGTTATTCCAGCCACTTGATTGATATGTTTTTGGTATCATTTTTTTCTCTTTTCCTCTAGTTCCTCTAGATAAGAACCTAAGGAAAGGATTAAAGGACTGCTAATATTTAAGAAGTGAAATGATCAGGAAATGTGAAGAGAATAAGGGGAGATTGTTAGGCACCCTTACCAGGATGCTTCTTTCTAACATGCTACGAAAAGCTCACAGGCTGCTCTCTCTGCACAGATATTGGTAGATGTTAACACCTTTCCAGAAAGGAAGTAAACATACAATCTATATTTTATGTGATATATGTATTATAGTGATGCATACCTTTCCAATTAGGGACAAAGAAAGAAAGAAAGAAAGAAAGAAAGAAAGGAAGGAAGAAAAAAAGAAAAAGAGAGAAAGGAAGGAAGGAAGGAAAGAAGGAAGGAAGGCAGCAAAAATCCCAAAAGGCCACACAGTTGTGTAAACTGATCACAATCCTGTGTGCTTCCTTCCTGGGGGCAGTCAGTGCGCTTCTACTTCGGAAGGCTTGAGTTTCTCTGTTAAAACTTCACTGATTATCACTACTCATATTTATTTTTCTTTGGCTTGTTTGTCCAATTTGTTTTCTTAAAGTAAATTTGACATAGTTTACCTCATGATTCTGAACAGATTTATTGAGTTATTAGTGACATAAAGAACTTCATGTTTGAAGACTATTTGTTACATATTTTTGTGCTTGCATATGTCACTGGAGAGATATCCCCACAAACAAGAACAACCTTTCCCGTCCATATCCTCTCTCCCTATCATCTGTACTCATCCTTTTTTTCTTTCTGGCCTTGTCATCAGTTTTTCATATTAATTCTCACTATCCTTGGTGTCTACAGCAATGTTACAGCTCTTATTTCTGACATTGCTAAGCTCTTTCTTGATTAGGCTGGACAGAAGGTTGTTATTATGCTTATATTTCAAATAACAATGTTATAGCTTTATTAAATATCTCTTATTTCCTATTTCATTGATATCTGACCTTTCTATTTCTTTTCCTTTCCTCTAATGGTGGGTTTAATTTGATTTTCTTATTCTCATATTTTTAAAAGCAGAAGCTGGAGTAATTGATTTGAGACCATTCTTCTTTTCCTAAAGAGCATTTAACATTGTATTTTTTCTGCAAAGTGTTCATACCATTGTCATTATTGTGTTTTGGATTGTTTTATTTTCATAAATAATCAAAGTACTAGCTAATTCATTTATTTTATTATTTCATATTGGGCCATTTAAAATGTATTTAGTTTTCATGTGCTGGGAGATTTTTCTAGATGTTGTCATTGGTTTCAAATATAATTACATTATAGATAGAAAAATACTTTGCATGGCAGAATTCATTTAAATATTTGATACTGATTTTATGAATAAAATTATAGCCAACAATATGAATTGTTTAGTGTGTAGTTAAAAGTTCACACTGATATTTACTCATGTAGAATTCTATATGTTTTAATTAGGTTATGTAGTTTGTAATACCATTCAATCTTATACTTTATTTTTCTTGATGTACAAAATTATAGGGCTCAGTGTGATATTTTCATTTAAAAAATATTAGTAGTGTTTTGAATGTGAAATATCCCCTATAGGTTCACATGATTGAACAAGTGGTCCCCACCTGGTGGAGAAGTTTGGAAAGGTTGTAGAGCCTTAAGGAGGTTGATAGAGCCTTTATTTAGGAAGTGAGTCACTTGAGGTGGGTTTTATATTCAGCCTCACTTCCTGTGTTGCCTCTGCTTCCTGACTGTACTAAAATGTGATGAGCCAGGCTCCCATACCTTCCACTATGATGGGATGCATCCCTCTGGAACTGTAAGGCAAATTATATTCTTTCCTTCTTTAAGTTGCTTCTGTTCAATTTGTTCACACCATTGAGAAAATAATTGATACAGACCTTTAATAATAAAAGTGGGGCTGTTGCTGTGATAATCTTGACCATGTGGTTTGTAAGCCTTTGGAACTGATTTGCCTGAGGAATAAGGACAAGTTGAGAACTTTGGGCAATATTGTGGGCAGAGCTTAATGACCCATTCAGGATGGGGAGATGGAAAGACCAGAATATTGAGAGAAACAATGTCTTTGGAGGCTCTACTGATATATATGGTGCACAAGGGCTCTCTAATGAAGTAGGCTGGAGGCAGTTCATGTCACATTATGCCCAAGTTTTGATAACTTGAGTAGAGTTGAATTTAAAGGCATTGGGCTAATTTGTTTCGTAGAGGCTATTGCAAGGCAGATTAGCATTCCAGGTGTGCCATGGTTCTATTGAGGGCTCTTATTCAAATCTATGAAGGAAGAGAGCAACAAGCAGAGGAGAGATAGGAAAAAATGTATTGTCTATGAAAGGAGTGAGTTTGAAATTTCTCACAAAGAGTGTGCTGGTATTGAATAAATAGGTGTAATTGTTAACAAGATTAGCATGATATAAAGAAGCCTACTGCTCTGTACTGGGACAAAAAGAAAGATGCCCTGAGGGAAATGCCTGAACCCATGGGAAGCTGTAGCTTATGAAAATTGAAATTATTTTGAAAAGGAAAGGGATGGAAGATAAAATATTAAAGGAATTCCATTCTCCTGGAAAGCAACCTTTCTAGGAAAGTGTTTGACCGAAGTCATCACAGAAAGCATAGAGACTTCTACAACCATAGTCCAAGGAGACTAGACTATACACCAAGCCAGCAGCAGAATTTAGGAGCACCATTCATTTGATGTTGGATTGAAAACTGTAAGGCATCAAAAATGCCAGATTGAAGTCATAAGAGCATTTTGCTCCATGGTTTCAGAGAACTGTTAAGGCTGGACGTTAGGAGGGCAAGGTTGGAATCCCTGCAAACAAAGCCTGAGAGGGCAACTGCATGAAGTAATGAAGACAAAACCAAAATTGCAATGGAGACCCCAAGACATTGGAGATGCCCTGATCATGGGATATCAGCCCAAGAAAACTGTTGAGGTAGTATGCAGTGTTTTCTACTTGAGATACTTTTTTTTTTAAGTTTGCATTTAAAAAAACTTATACCATTGTAAATTAAAAATTAAGTTTTAGATATTACAGTTTTCATGTCATTGTAAGAAGTCAAAGTTTTAGTTAGTTTATCCAAAAGGTAATATCTTGAGAAACTATGTAAAGGATCATAATCAAGATGCTATCAAGAAAGGAAGTAATAAACTAACCAGTGAGATCCTCCTGTTGACACATTCACTTTCTGCCTGCCTGCCCACACCTGTCTTTAAACATCCATCAGTCTGTTTCCATTCCCATAATTTTGTCACTTCTAGAATGTTCTATAAGCAGAATGTATTTTCTGTAACTTCCTTCAACATTGTATGGGATATGTTTGAATTATAATCACCTCAATGTAAATGTTAGAATTGTTTGATATCTACAAATTAATTTAGGCTTTTAAAAATATTTATTTATTCATCTGCAAGCAGAGAAAACAGGATTCAGAGCTTGTCTGTGTTTTGTTTTGAATATCTGGATCTAGATTGACTCTTGCACTTTCATTAACTAAGACAGCCAGTGAGGACCCTCAACTCATGGGTACAAGCCATCTGAGAAGTCTTTATACTTAGCTTTTGTGGACACCAAGGAGGGTGGCTCAACATTGTTGCTGGGTGAGACTGGGACTCTGGCTCCCCTCTGCTCCTGTTGTAGGGTACAGGCTTTTTGCTACAACTCCTCCATGGCTCTTCAATTTGTGGGGAGGGTTGTTATGACCTAAAAGAGATTAAGTCATTGGCTTCCTTTTTGATCTGAAACCAACTGGCAGTTGGGGTTGGAATGCCTCATTATATCCGTGTTAGGAGGGAAGTCTAGACTCTACTTAGGTGATGTTGTAGCTTTTGAGTATTTGACTTTATTTTTTTTTTCTATGAGATTTGAATGGAGCTGTTGTTGCCTAACAGCTACTGCCTAAGATAAAACTGTTATTTTTCTATTTCAATAGTCTATCCCTTCTCTGATCCTATCTTAGATTTTTCTGGGATCTTAGTGCACATTTGCTCATACAGACATCTTTGTTGTTTCATATCCAATGTCTTTAAAAGTTTCCTAAGTCTGGTCTATTTTTTAATGCAATTTTAAGTAGGAAGGTATATCCAGTTCCTGAGATTATGAATTGGCCTGAAGCAGAAATCCCACTTAATTTTTTTTTTAAATAGCCTTCTCTATAAGTGGTCTTTCTGTGGGTTACTGGCTTCTGCAGCTCCAAGTTTGTGATATATGAGGCAAAGAGAAACCCCAGAAACTCACCACCATATCATTCTTCGGGTCCCTAATTCCCTAGCTAGTCTGTTTCCCAAATCTTATATTTGTTTTATTTGTAATGTGGAGAGGTTTTGCTTCTGCTGTGAGAAAGGAATGAGGAAAAGTACTTACCTGCCTTCCTGGAAACAGAAACACATTTAAAAATTATATTTTCATAGTGAAAAAAATACTGTTCTTTGTCATATAGCATTCTGATGCTCTTTGGAACACTATTAGGGTACAAACTTGAGAGCTCACCCTTTTGTGTGCTTTATGGTCCAAAAATTATTCTGAGATTTTTCCTGGGACATAACTGAGTTACCAGGAAATTTGTTTGAACCTTATAGATCTTCCTCCTGAGATTTATGAGGTAGAGCGAGAACAGTGTTTATTCTCTGCCTCATTATTTTTGCCTTGCTACTTACTCAAACACGATCTTTCCAAGAACTTGACCCAATGTCCTATCAATTGGAGGTTTTTCATTCTGGCTGTGGGGCAGTCTGTTCCTGTTCCTGTGTGCTTTGAGGAATGTTTCCTTTAATCCTTCTGGGTAGCTCCTTCCTGGATTTGGGTAATTTCCTCATATGTATGTGTGGTTCACTATTTTTTGAATTCTCCAATGGGGTTGCTACAGACCTCAAGGTTTCTCATTCTCTGTAGCTCTTTCATTGCCAGTGCCCTGCCCTGTGGATTCTCACCTCTGTGGTCTTCCTGGCTCTCAGTTCTACTTCCTCAATTCAGGGACCATTGAAGTCTATCTGAAATCCCCTTCTATGTGCCCTGGCCTATAAAATCTCTCGCATAGTAAACAGGCACTATCCTGAGGCTCACTTCAATTGCTTTCTGCTCTGAGAGAGCACTGCCCTGGTTTCCTTGATATCCAATATCCTTGCCATTACAGTGTACTTTATTTTGCTAGTATTTCATGTGGTTTTAGGGAGGAAATGTCTAAATGCCTAGAAGCACATTTTAGAACTGAGGTTTGTAAAGTCAAAGTTAGATGTGAAAATCAGTATTGCCCTTTAGTGAAAGATCTTGCACACTTTACTTCATATTTTACCATTAACTTTTAATGGTAATCTCTGCAAAACGAGATATTAGTGGTAAATTTTTTACAATGTGTTAAGTGAACATCAATGATTCATCCTCATAGTGCCTAGAATCTTGTAAGTGATAAATAAGTGATATCTTTTATGAAGAAATAGATGCTCACTTATAGAGGATAAGAGATCCACATCCTCTGTTATTTTTAAATGTAAGAATGTTTATGTATATGTGTATGTGTGTGTTCAGGTACCTGGGTGCACATGCATGCATGAGTGTGTGTGTGTGTGTGTGTGTGTGTGTGTGTGTGTGTGTGTGGTGACTAGAGAACAAGCTCAGACCACCTGAGGCATTCTATCTACCTTTTTAGAGACAGGGTCTCTCATTGGCTTGAAGTTCATTTCTTTGGCTACCTGAATCGTCAGTGAACTCCAGAGATCCACCTCTTCTTGTGTCCTCAGTGCTGAATGTCAGACTAACTACCATATCCAGAATTGTTCACGTAAATTCTAGGGATTAAACTCAGGTCCTCAGGTTTGCTCAGCAAGTACTTTAAAACATCCTAGTCTTTCCTCCAGTTCATGATCTTCCTGCCTAAGCCTTCATCTCTACTTTAGGACAAAACATTTCATTTATCAATTTGTATGTGTAAGAGATCATGAGAGAGAGGAGAGAGAGAGTGGGAGAGAGAAGAGGTATGAAAAGGCCTCTTGCCACTGGAAATGATCTGCTGTTACATGAGCCACTTTGTGCATCTAGCTTTATGTGGACACTGGGGAATTGAACCTGGGCTGGCAGGCTTTACAGGTAAGTGTGCTTAACTATTGAGACATCTTCCCAGATGTTACAGTCAGAATCACAATGCTAGACACATACCTCACCAAAAGCACCTGTCATGGTTTGATCCAGGTGTCCCCCAAAAATGAATGAATGTGTTCTGATTGATGGATCCTCAGCTGATTTAGGTTTTACAACCTCTCTGGAGCTGTGTTATGTTGCTGTGTTATGGGGGTTATAAGCCAGCTTCCCCTTGCCAGTGTTTGGCACACCTTCCTGCCACTGTTTGCAATGCTTTGGCAGAGGTGATGTCCACCCCTCTGCTCATGCCATCGCTTTCCCTGCCAGGATGGTGTCTCCGCTAGAGTCTGTTATCCTAATAAACCCATTCCTCCACAAAATGCTTTTGCTTGGTTTCTTTCTGTGCAGCAACTAGAATGTTGACTACAACAGCACCTTATAGAAAGAAAATGTTCCTTTCAGGCTTACAAATTCCAGGGGAATGCTTACATAACTGGTGGAAAAACCTGGTTCATTTCCATAGATGCTGTTGCAGTCAGCCACATGCTGCTGGATGAATCTTCAAACCAGGTATAGTTTATGGGAGGAAACAATTTATTCAAGCTACAGATCCAGGGGAAGTCCCATAAAAGTGAAAGAGGCTGGTCCTCTTTCACAGATCTGAGCAGAGAGAGAAACCCATCACCAACACCAGAGACACACTAGAAAACAGGCAGGAGGGCAAGGAGAGAATTCTTTCCCCTTTATATAGCCCTAGGATGGGTCTTGAAATTCTATCCCAGACTTAATGGCTTCCGGAGACTCTGGAATTTCCTTCCTGCACTGCCCACACAGGAAAGGATGTTTACTTCTAGCTCCTTTGAGCTTCCTTACATCCTGCCCCCTACTGAGAGGCTGCCTTCCACCCAAGTTGACAACAAAACCTAACCATCACAGATCCACAGAGAGAGAGAGAGAGACAATCAAACATCCTGCAAACACAAAAGAGCACAACTAGCCAGAACTACAACCTGCTCTCCACATACATTAGGACTGGAGTCACGCCTCCCTTTAGCAGTGGACTACCTTCTAGGGGCTCAAGTTGCAAGCTCAATTTTAATAAAATATTTGCGTCTATGGAGCCATACATTCAAACTTCATACCAGTCTTACATTTTTTTTTATTAATCTCACTACCTTGGATCAGGTAGTACCTGATAATTAGGATAGCTTTCAATGGGAGAGGAGAGAGTAACTAGAGGATTCAGGGAAGGGAGTAGGCTGTCTATTGTAATAATTGCCTTTAGAACATACAGAGGAAATAATAACTCCTGGAAAGGTAAGAGTGTGGATGAGGAGAGAGCTGCCTGTAGTGTTTACGGTTTGCCAGAAAAATTCTTTGTAGCTTCATTTAGGAATTTTTCAAGAGATAAAATAGGCCAATTTTCACAAATTCCCCATATAAGGATAAACATGAAAGGGCTAGTTTGAAGGCTTCCAGGGACCCAGGTCTGAAATTTCCCCAGGATTGTCTAGCCAAGAATTCAATATTGCTGACATCATAGATAAATCATTATACATTAGATACAATTTTATTGTGTTTTATAAGGTTATAGAAAGATTTAAAATATACATTCGCTTTGGATCTCAGTTTTTCCTGCCTATCTGAGCTCTATCCTGTCTTCATGAAAAAGATGCTATAATGCTACTGTTTTTGCCTTTGGTTAATGCATTTTGAGAGTTTCTAGTCAGATGCTAAGGTGGACAAGTCTAAACCTTCCCATTTGTCAAATTCTTTCTTGTTGTGTAGAAAAAAAATCTCCTAGACAATGTTATACAGGACATTAAAATACTAATTTTCGAAGAAATCACCAGGATCAGGTACTTGGAATTTGATAAAATAAATGAAATTAATCTAAATAAAAACTAACATATTAAGATGTAGATCTAAAACTCTGAAAATTATAGGGAAATACACCTAAATGCAGTTTTTCAGGTCTTGAATTTGTATATTTTTAAACGTCTACTGACAAATGAATTGATTTCTTTTTTTGATGGAAGCTTTCTTAATAGGTTAAATTTATGGTTAAGATCTTGACTATTTTTTGAACATTGCCATTTACTGAAAACTGGAAATTTTAAGTGATAAAATTAGTATAAAATAGCATAAGTGTTATTATCTTACACTAGCATTGATAGTTAAGTATAGATAACATTAATTACATTGTATGGCAGAATGATTTTTGTTATACAAAGTTTGGAATTAGTACATTTAAATATCTGAATCAGTCATGATATTTGTTGTTCTCTGGTCTTCCTATTATAAAGGTGAATATGGTCATTAAGACCCTATCTAAAAAGGGTCTAGAAGGATGCATTTAAATAAAATGAAGATTGTGACATATATTTAAATAATCTGCAAGCATTACTAGATGTTGGCAAATAATAAAAATAAATGGTTAAAATAATCAGTTGTTGTGCAGTTGAAATTTGATCCCTATCTCACAAAAAAGTTATTGTATGATATAATGTTGTATTATGCGAGATTTTTGTCAAATGCACCATTTTTCCCGATGTAAAAGGCACTCTACAGTTAGTTGCTTTCTAATTGATGGAACAAAATACCTGGCCAGAAATAACTTAATGAATGAAAGTGTTTAAATCAGTTTAGAGAGAGAATAGAGTCCATCATTACAGAGAAAGCATGACAGGAGAAGAAAGCTGGCTTCACATTGTCACACAGCAGGGAGGAAGTAAAGAGTATTGAATGCTGAATGCATAGTTAGTTTTCTTCTTTTTTATATATTTAGTCCAGAACCTATCCATGACATGACACTGCCTACAGATAGGGTGGTTCATCCCACCCCAACTAATCTAATTTAGAAAAAAAATTCATTGATCATAGGACAGAGATTTGTGTCCATAATAATTCTAAGTCTTGTCAAATTGATGATTAAAAAGGCACCAAAGTCTTTCTCTTCATAAAGTGTATACCCTCAGAGAGATGAGAATCTCTCTAATAATGTGTTCCTGATTATCACATTCATTGTTCTGTGATACTTGTTTATTTATTTAAAAAAATTGGGTTATTTTTTACTTCTGTTTCTTATCTAGGATCTGAATCAATGGTTAAGCATTATATCTGAGTATTTAAAAATTTACTATAGACTTTTTACAATTTAGGTAAAGTTTATTTTTATCTGCTACCCATGAACATAAAAATTTTACTGTATATGCTGTACCATGGTATGTTATGATAACTGTCTTAAAGGTTTTCATATCTAAAAATACTCATGAGAAAACCCATTTCTATTATTTCTTAGAATGACAGGAAATATTTCTATTGCCTTAAAAGTATGAAAAACTCTGAAATTGTTTCATCATGCTAATATTTCTGTAAAATTTATGGTAGTATTCAAGGAGAAAATTGTAAAAGACAATAGGAATCTAGTCATTTTAAAATGAAATTTATAATTTGAAATGAATTTTTTTTTTTAGTAAATGTTTTGCATGTTTTCACAAAATTCTCTTGTGGCTCTTTATATAAGAACATTGGATTGGACAAGACCAGGTAGAAAAATTACATTTAACAGTAGTCTAATCCCCCTGGGGTTGCTTGTGGCAGCCCAATACAAATAGAAATTGACCCATAATTTGGGCAATTCAGATAGAATTATCATCACATAAACTTGGTTGGTATCATATTTCTAGATACTCAAAGGATTCCCATTCAGATAAAAAAGATAATGAAATGATTTTTTGCACATGTACATCAAAACCATTCTATGTTAGAATTGGAAAGTTAACTCTGTAGGTGACCAGAAGCTGTGTGATTTCATGCTAGGAGGAAAGTGAAGCAATTTATTTAGATTATGGTAAATCAACATTTTAACAATTGTTCTTGATTATTATAGTAAACCATAATACTGTTTAAATGGAGTCATTTACTTGTCTAAATGGCAAAGTCCTTCAAATCAGGATAGAAAGATCATAGCTTCCTGGGCATTTTTTTTCAGCGTATAACTTTCCTAGCAATATAGCCAACTGAAGTGAATCTGTTGACAAGTTAAGAAGAATGATGGTTTTGGGGAATGTCACATTTGTTTTGGAGCTGCAATATGACTGTGGATTTTCTCTGCCTTAAAGGGCTTTTGTGACCCAGAAAATAAAAACCATAAGACCTGAAAGAGGCAGCCAAAAATCACTAAAATGAAAACAAAGTACTTTGGTATATACAGAGAATATAGAGAACTACTAATATGTTTGCATCTTAAGTTGATAATTTCAGAATCAGAAATACAGTTAGTATGTTTTCCTCTTGCTAAAATATTTATAGACAAAATATAAACTTAGCTAGGTAGGTCACTTATTTTTCATTCATAAAAATATATATTTTTAAAATCTCACCTGTCTTTGATGACAAATCAATCAAATGTTTAAAAGATTTTTTTTTGCAGGAAATATTCCTGAAAGCTACTATGAGTAGACATGGTGTTGCATACGGTGTGGCTTGGACATTTTTAAGCCTGGATCTTACCTTAAGGGCTTCTTCATTTCTTTGATGAATGAACCAACATCACCTTGTTTCTCTAAAATATGCTTATTTATGCCTGATGTACACAAATTTATCCTGGTGACTTTTGAATCTGTATGGTGACTCAGGCAGATTTGCTATTAATAACTGAGTGGTATGTTTTCTAGAAGTCATTTAAGTGTGTTCTTTTTCTAGCCTTATTTGCTTAAGAAATAAAATTACTTATTTATTGTATTTTAGTTCCTAAAACTATTCCCATGCCCAGTGATTGGCTTGAATGGCACAATAGACAGTTGTAATCACAACTAAGGTTTACTATAGGGAAAGAATCCAAAGTAAAGATTAGCCAGGGAAAATGGTGTAGATCACAAAATCAAGAGAAAACCAGACTTACTCTGTCATAGCTTTGTCCCAGTGGTGCCTTGCTTAATTCTAGTTGTAAGAATTAATGCAATATATTGTCTGCCTGAGAGCGCTTGTGATTCTAGGAGTCCAGCTTGTTTATTGAAGGTCAGTCACTTGACCTCAACTTTCCTGATGAATATCAAAATTTTAGACTTCCAGAGAAGTGTAAGTTTTTAATCAATGACCACACTGTTACCTCATTTATGTAGAGTGAGCCACTTATGTCATCTCTGACCTTTATATCAGTCTAGGGAATTTACAGTCAAGCTCTTGAACACTAGACAAGGGCCAGTGTTTCTAACGGTAACAGTCTCAGTCCTGCTATGTTAAGTTTGGTCTGTACATATGGAAAACAATAAAATGCTAATAGGCATAAAAGGAAGCAAGCAATGAAGAAAATTGTTTTTGTGAAAAATAAGCTTAAGATTTTGAGGGAACTTGTAAAGGTAATTTATAAATAATTGCACTTGACTCCTTCCATTCCTGAGGAGCTATTAGCAGTTAATGGTTGTTGGGTGAGGAACAGGGCATTTTCTTCAGTGTCCAGCCACTGGTATGCTGCACATGCACTGATTAAAAACCTTCCACCCAGGTTCATACAAAAAAATACCTAAACCTGGTGGGTCACACGCATGTAAAAGAAGAAACAGCAATGTAGAAGTGGGGCTTTTGTAGGGAAAATGAGATTCAGTGGGATGGAGAGGGGGAAAAGAGAAGGTAACAGTGGTGTGAAAATAATCAAAATATATTATGCATGAGCATATAATTTATAATACACACACACATATATATATATATAAAGAATAGTAATTGCAGTTAAGTTGGATATATGATAAACACTTATGCAATTTTATAGGAGTTACTTGAGGATATTGTAAAGGTATAGACTTATTTAATCAATTCTGTTATAGAGCCATGACTGTATTTCAGATGTGATTCAAGATGTAATTCTGAAGAACTGATCTGTGGATAATACTTACTACAGGGAGAATCTATAAAACACACAAAACCAGAGAAATAATAATATAGCTTCAAAGATCTCATCCACATATTTAGAAAGCTTTTTTTTATTATATCTTTATTGTCCATATTTAGATACACTGAATGAGCAAATAATGTGTTGGTGTCCCTAGTTACCTGATTTCCCTCCTCCCTGTCCCCAAACAGCTGGGTGTCCTCCTATGTGGGCAAACTGGATCAGTCCATGGGGTAGGAGCTTATGGATAGCCTAGGAGTCAAACCGGTTCCACCTGCCCTTTGTATGTTGTTATTGAGGGGGGCCAAGTCTCTGGATATTCTCCCCCACCATGGCTCTTATAATCTTTCTGCTCAGTTCCCTGAGTAATGGTGGGTGAGTATTAAGGCTTCTTTATTGTTGAGGTGTTAGTGGTTTCTGTACTTCTGCATTAGGTTTTGTTGAAGATCGTTAGTATCCGTCTCACTGGATTATCCAGGGTTGACTTGCTGTGGTTGTGGGTCTCTTGTTTATCCCACCACTCTCTGTAAGTCTGGGGTGGGGTGGGCCATCTCTTGCCAGGATGTCAGCTATCGGCCTGTGGTTCATTGGTAGGGTTGGAAGAGTCACAGCTCTCTCATTGCCTTCTGAAAAACACAAACAGAATCTCCATCGGAGTGTGAGATCAGTATAAGTTAACTGAAAGTGTTTTTTTAAATTGTAGTTCAGTAATTAAAGAGGTAAAATATGCAAAACATTGTAAGTGGTTTAGAGGGTCTAATATAGAGAATTCTAATGAATAAGGCCTTAGTCAAAGGAAAAGTAATCAATAATCTTACACTAAAGTGTCCACCCTTGCATCTACAGTTATGCATTTAATATATTCTTCATATAAAGATTACATAGTTGATGTTTCTCCACTTGTGTAAACTTTTATCTTTTTATTTGACTAGTTGAACAGTTGTTTTGAATTGCAAGGTATCTAGAGAGTGACAAAGAAATAAGACCTCATAGAAAGAAAAAAAAGATGGAGATTTAAGAATAGAGAGATTATTTTTTTCTAATCTGTAGGCTAAAGTATACATATTTAAAGAGCAATTTGGGGGGCATCACATATGCATTTCACTAAATAATAGCAGTAGCTTACCACCTAGGTACTATGACCTTCCCACTCTTGTTTTTTGACTAGGTTTACCATGATATGCATGAATTCCCTCTCCTTGAACAGTCTTTGGATACAGCTCAGAGAACAGTTGGTTTCCCTCATAAAAGACATGATATTAACGACATTTCATCAGTGGGCACATATTGTCTATGTGGCCAATAGTGTAGCTTTTAGGATACTCTGTTGGTTAATACTATTCAGAATATCTCTCCTCCAGTAGCCTTCATAGAACTTTCTGGCAATAGGACAGCTACTGCCAACTATTAAGAAGATTTCTAGCTCAGTTGCCACTTGAATAAAAAAATTATTTCAGGATAAAATATTGAAAGATTAGTAGATTAGTAGATTTTGGTATGCAATTACAGACATTCTAGGCAAAGATAAAGAGAATCTTTCCCTAAAAAAATAGCATATCTTGAAGAATGTAATTGAGAAGTTGTTTCATTGGTTTCAGATTATAGACCTTTGTTAATTGAGTTATTTACAAAAATAATGAACTCACCCTTCCCTTGCCCCCTTCTATACAGAATTCTCCAATTGTTTTCTCAATAACTTGCAATGACATGTAAAATCTTGCTAAGGATTCTTCTAGTCAAGGTCCCATGTGAACTGGATGAAGATTAATTCTCTCATTATCATCCTGGTCTTTGTATTCTTGAGTGAGTCAAACTTATTTTCATTTCAAAGTTTTGGACCTGATGTTAACTGTGCCTGGCACACTCCAATTTTCCCTTGGATTTGTCTCTATTTAATTTGGCTTTGTTCAGGTATTACCCATGTGTAGAAGTGCCATGGAATAGTCAAATCAAAATTAACAATTACTCATTCCAATTCATCTATCTTTTCTATGTAACATATATAATACTATGGCATTATTGTTATACATATCTACCTATTTTTGTCTATAATTATAAGCAGGATACAATAAAACCTGTAAGAAACTTTAATGATTTGTTTGAAGGCTTTAATAAGTTTTATCCCCAAAAGTGGAATAATTCATGTTATATAATAGGTATAAGATATAAGATATAAGATGAATGAATATATGCTAAGTTTTTATTTATAGATTTTCATTCCTATCACAGATGAATTATGAAAAACTGAGAATATTTATGAAATTATTAATTGTGGTAGTTTGTAGTAATATGCCCAAATAGACTCAAGAGTTTATTAAAGTTTTTCTCCAGTTGCTAGGCTGGAGGGTGTGTAACCTTGGCCAGATCATAGGGTCCTGCCCTAAGGTGTTTCTGGGGGTAGGTCTGGAATTCTAGCTATACATATGCAAAGAGTAGTTTGAGCTCAAGCCTGGAGTTCCTGCTGTTTGTGTAATTGAGTGTACTTGCTTGCTTTTGGTGATGGGTTCCTCTTTCTGTTTAGACATGTGAAAGGGGGCCAGCCTCTTTCTCCATTAGGGAACTTTCCCTGGATCTGTTATTTAAATAAATACTTTCCTCCAAAAACTGTGCCTGATTTGGAGATTCATCCCAGTGGCATGTGGCTGACTACAACCGTTTTGGTACCAGGAGTGGGGTAATTGCTGAGACAAATCTGACCATGTGGATTTTGGTCATATGGAACTTGTGTGCTGGAGGAATGGACATGGACTTGATACTTTCAAAAGAATATGCCTTCCAGTGTGGTAAGCCAAGTTTTATAGATTATTCTAGTGAGAATTTGGAAATGATAAGTGCAGATAGAATTTCATTTGGAGACTTGACTTGTAAATTTTCTAAGGGGAAGGTGAGACTGTAAAAAACTTTAATGGAACTGTATTACTGGACCAAGGGGTAGGTGCATCCTACTGCCCATGCCCAGAGAGCTTAATCAAGGTTGAATTTAATTAATGGACTGTTGTGCTTGACTAAGGATATAGAACTGAGAATTTAAGATTTAAATTTGGGAAAAAAACTCAAAAGAAAGTTTAAGTACAGGCTTAATGATATTGCTATTGTCAACACATTAGCAATTCTAGAGAAGATAGCCCAAATGTTTACATTGAAACAATGGAGAGATACCTGAGGTGCTTCCACCCAGGAAAGAATGAATAATAGACTGTGCAAACTATTTTGAAACGAGATAGCTGAAAGAAAGAAAGCTGCTCTTCAAGTCATGATTTATTTTGTCCCAGAATTTACAAAATGGCTATGTCTTGCATACCTGGTATTGCTTTTGGAAGCATAAGAAATGCATGTGTGGAATGTGTTATGAAGTGCACTTGGTTCCAGGAGCAACTGCTGAGATGCTATATATGGAACAGGGCATGAAGTCCCTGATTGGCCAGTGAAACCACTGGAAGGTGGACTGTGGTTTGCAATGGAGACCCAAAGATATTTTGGAAATACCAGGACTGTGCAAGGGCTACCATGGAGTGCTATTGACTTGGGATAGAAGTGTTTCCCAAGCTACACAGCCAAGATTTAGGGAAAAAATTGAAAAATCTGGAGATTGTCTGTCAATGGTTGTGATATTGGACTTGAACTACAAATGTTTGATGTTTGTTTAATGGTTGTTCAGTTTGCATTGGACCAATCTTTCCTTGTTATGCCTCATAGCAGTTGGACATGTTTACTCTGTGCCATTATATGTTAAAAGTTTATAATGTTTTGATTTTATAGGACTCACAATTAAGAGGCAATCTTAAATCTCAGGTAAGACTTGAGACTTTGGAACAGGCTTAAAGTTGTTAAACACTGAGGGACCTTTAAATTGGACTGAATATAATATACAATATGAAATGGTTATAAGTCTATTGGGGGCCAGGGGTGGAAAGTGGTAATTTGAAAATGTATGACAGGACAGACAGCTGGCTCACATTGTCACATATCAGTGGTAGGCAGGAGTGAACTCTGAATAGCCAGTGGGCTGAAGTATAAACTCCCAAGGCCTCTCCCCAGAGACATACTTACTACCTTCCAAAGACTCCACTAGCTGAGGAGTGAAAAGCCTAATCACAAACACTTGAAGCTATTTCACACATTTCACATTCAAACCACCACTCCACAGGAATCAAGTCAGTCAAAGATAAATTTGTGATATGTATAACTGAATATGGAGAGCATGGCAAACCCAGGAGGCCAGCCTTGCTGTGAGAACTGGACTTGTTTCAAACACAGGCAAGATGTAATGGTACCATGGCTAGTCAATTAAAACACTATGGAAGAGCAAAAAGTTTTGTTTTGGTGTCTTTAATCTGATCCCCCCCCCACTTTCTTCTTGGGACAAGGGGAATCTACATTTTATTTTGCACTGGATCACAGAAATTGTGGAGACGAAAGTTCAAATAGCTTATAAATGCCAAGAATAGAGCATGCCTAAGCTTTGTGAAAGTGGAAACAATGAAAAGGTATATACCTTGATAACCCTGCTTGCACAGGAAGTATGATGCACGCTCATGCAATCACAACTCTTAATATATATGCCTCTAAGTTTCTACTTTAGAATAAAGAAAGCTGTGGTTGACATAAATTTTCTTTGTTGGTGTTTAACTTCCTTTTTTGCTATTTTTAGAAATGGTACAATATTGACTACTCTGTAATTTATTACAATCAGTATAAATTTTATACTAATAATTAATTGCATATTTGGAGAGCTAACCTATTGTACACAACTTAGCTACTTAGCAGAAAAAAATCTAATTTAGAGGGAAAAGATTGCAATGGGGTTGGGCAGATTATTCAAAGGCACAGACAATCCCCATTATTTCATTACTCTTCAATTTGACTATTGTTTTGTGTTAGGTCTTTCCAGGTAGCAGTAATCATAAGGCCTTTTATAGCAAAAACACTAATCCAAAGACACTTCCAGTTATATCCTCTTTCATCACATCTCCATTGTTCAACATTTAAGCTAATCTTGATTTCTTTGTTTTGACACCAATTTTCCTAACCAGTACAAATTGAAATAAATGCTTTAGACCTACCTTGAAATCCTCCAATTAAAAAGTAAAACAGATCATTTCGATTTTCTATTACACTTAGGAACGAGAATAATGTATGCATTTTTTCCTTTTCAATTCTAGTGATTTCTTGGGCCAACTATGCAATTTTTCTATCAAAGTATGGCAATTATTAATGGAGATTATTAACATTTGCACACACAGTTGCCTTCTGAGATGCTTCTTAGAAATATTAGACCTGTTCTCAGAAGTGGTGCTTTCATAAGATCCTTATATGAAATATTCAATATGCTTTATGCTTCTGGTGATTACCTGGACATTTTTGTCCCAATACTCATCAGTTTTTTTATCACTGTAACAAAATACTTAGGCTAAATTTAAAAAAAAAAAGAAAACAGATTTGCTTAGCTTACAACTTCAGGTGCAGAAAACCCATGCAGCCTGCTGTTGACTCTGTCAAGGTTCTTGTGGAGGAGGGTACTTCACCAGTCACAGTAAAATCATACCATGACTGATAAAGTCAAGCTGGGTGCTATCAGA
>PVHP010023405.1:0-20100 GCA_004024765.1 Zapus hudsonius
CACACTGGAGTAGGGGTCAAGGTTCCCGGATGAGGAGGAGGTAGGGCTTACCAGAGCAGGGACCTGGAAGTTCAGGAGAGGTGAAAAGCCAACAAGAGGCCTTGCCCACCTGGAAAGCATTTATTTATAACCTTCTTGTGGTGGGTTTCACCTTCAGGATCAGGTAAGTCTGGGAGAGAGCTGATTGGTCTGGGCTAGGGGCTGGCTCAGGAAGAGGCCATGACGCCAAATTTAGGGCAGAGTCCAACCATCCAGAATTCCAGGATCAGAATTAAACCTTAATTCTAGGAAAAGGGAACTCCTTCCCAGAGAGGGACTGCGGTTGTTTATGGAAAAAACAGATTTTAAGCAAGAGATAAGGAGCAGCTAGACTCCTCTGGTCTCTAGCTCAGTGGGGACTGCTTGGGCGGGCCCAGGGACCTCCCAGCTGTTTACTGATCCCAGTTCACTAGGGATAGAACCTAGGGCTTCATGCAGGTCAGACAAACACTACCAACTGAGCTACAAGCCTAGACATCCTCTCTCTCTCTCTCTCTCTCTCTCTCTCTCTCTCTCTCTCTCTCTGTCTCTGTCTCTCTGTCTCATGTAGCCCAGGCTGGTCTCCAACTTGAACTCCTGGTCCTCCAGCTTCCCCAGTGCTGGGATTCAGTTTGCTTCATATACCTGGTGTCTGTGATGCTAAGAACTGAACCCTGAGCTTCATGCGTGTTATGCAAGCACTCGACCAGCTGAGGTATATCCCCAAGCCAAAGCTCACGCTGTTCTTACCTGGGTGTCACAAAGATCAGAAGTCTGATGGGGGATGACAGTGTCCTCTGTCTTGCTGTGAACTGTCTCAGAGCAACAGTTCTGAAAGTGAATTGCAAATCTGCTTTGAGCTGGCTGGCTTTGGACCCTGGTGTTGGGCCCTGCCTGAGCAATGGAAGTTTTACCCAAGATTCTTCTGTACTGACCTGGCACACTAGGTAACCCTCGAATAGTTGACAAGGTAATATGGGACCAGTTAAGTTCTGCCACTTATCAGCAGAGGAAGATTAGATGTGCAGTTGGCACCCGGTCACCTAGGGTTCGTGGATACAACGTGCCCAATGGGCCTGATCCAGTAAATTCAGGCCTATAAAATCCAAAGCCTGTACCCTACTCTGTAATACAGAGCCAGTCTCCCTATACAGCCAAAGCATATCACTTCTGGTTACAAACCTTGTCCTGACCTATGTACATTCCCAATCATTGCCTCGGAGCCGAATGCCACCGGAGGGGCACACAAAGACCAAGTACTCCGTAGGCTCCCACTCTCCAGCCCCAATTACAAAGCATTTGCCCAATTCCTGAAACCCCTTTGGGAGGGTTTCAGCGCTTACCCATTCCTGGCCCCTGAGAGAGAAGTCCTCCAAGCTCTGGAGTAGCTTTCTGACCCCCCCCCCACCTCTCATCTTCCCCCAGTGGATTGAGATTCTAAGGGCATCTGCCTCAGTTTACCGTCACACGCTGGTCAGTAATACTGAGGCAGGGGCGGTGGCAAAGGCCAGGCCTGCCTCTTTCCCCCACCCCTTTGCAGACACCTGGTGCCCCTTCTCCTATTGTTCATCTTGGGCTGGCAGCTCCCCGCAGGGTAATCACCCTGGGCTCATTAACAAGCTGTGCTCATTTGCATGTCTAAATATCCCTGTACATAGAAAACAGCCAGTTATATCTCCTCCTGATGGATACACAGGAAAGGGCCGGGAGAAGGCAGACAGGAAAGACAGATCACTACGCCTCCTCCTGTCCCTCACAGTCCTCCCAGGGGCCAGCTTTGTTGGGCCTTAAAAAACAAACACCTGTCGGGCGTGGTGGCACACGCCTTTAATCCCAGTTGGGAGGCAGAGGTAGGAGGATCACCATGAGTTCAAGGCCACCTTGAGACTACATAGTGAATTCCAGGGCAGCCTGGGCTGGAGTGAGACCCTACCTTGAAAAAACAAACAAAAAAATCAAACACCTGGGCTGGAGAGATGGCTCAGCGGTTAAGGCACCTGCCTCCAGTGCCTTAGGCCCCAGTTCAATTCCCCAGGACCCACATAAACCAGACCCACAAGGTGGTGGCCCTGGTGTTCTCTCTCCCTCCCTCCCTCTCTCCTGAAAAAAAAATAAATAAAATATTTTTTTAAAAAGGGCTGGAGAGATGGTTCAGCGGTTAAGGCACTTAGGCCTCCAGTGCCTAAGGCCCCGGGTTCAATTCCCCAGGACCCACATAAGCCATACCCACAACGTGGTGGCCCTGGTGTGTTTTCTCTCTCTTTCTTTCTCTCTGTATCTCTGCTTGAAAATGAATAAAATATTTTAAAACAAAACAAAACAAAACACCTGTCCAGCCTGGTGTGGTGACATGCCTTTAATCCCCACACTCAGGAGGCTCAGGAGGCAGAGGCAGGAGGATGAGTTCAAGGCCACTGGGAGAGACACACGCTACTCTTCCTTTCATTTGGAAAAGCTTCAATTCTTCCCTGTTTCGCTTCCCTGATTTTCACCTCTCTTCCAGCTCGGCTTCCAGGAGGTAAGAAACAAGCAAGCAGGCGCCTTCCACATCCACGGCTTTATGCAAATGTCTCCACACACCACCCTCGTTCAGCCAGCTCCGAAACAGAACTGTCTATCTATAGATCAGCCCCATTACAGCTTGGGAAGCGTGAAAAGTCACAGGCTGGGAAACTCAGGCGTGTACCATCCCACAGAGAGCATGGCACCTGGGGCTCCCTAATTCCAGCAGGGACTCCATGGCCCGGGACCCTCCACGGTCAATCAATAGCTCCAGGGAGGAAGACTGATCAGAGAGCTGAAGTGACAGAAATGAAAACTGTCACCCCCACCTGCCCTGTCAACACCAGTTGGACCCCCCCCTCCTGTGTACACTAGGCTCCACTGGCTTGGGACAGATTTATTTATTTTTTACTATTTTATTTATTCATTTTCAAGAGATAGATGAGAGAGAGAGAGAGAGAGAGAGAGAGAGAGAGAGAGAGAGAGAGCGCACCAGGGCCACCACCTTGTGGGTCCTGGGGAATTGAACCAGGGGCCTTAAGACACTGGAGGCAAATGCCTTAACCTCTGAGCCATCTCTCCAGCCCGAGGCTCATTTTAATTGGATGACAGACCTGCCATATGTGTAGTCTCTGACCCCCTTATCTTTCTGAGCTCATCCATTATGGGAGGGGCTTCTTCTAGGTCTCCCCTCCCCTCCCCAACCCTGCTAGAATTTTGTTTTTTCAAGGTAGGATCTCACTCTAGCTCAGACTGACCTGGAATTCACTCTGTAGTCTCAGGGTGGCCTCGAACTCATGGTGATCCTCCTGAGTGCTGGGATTAAAGAGAATTTCTCTTGGTTTAGACTTTCCTGCTTGCTTTCCTTATTAATCCCAACTCTCCCTAAAATAAATTGCATTATCTACGCTTGCCATGAGTCTGAGTTCTCAATCCCTTGCTCTCATAGATAAGAACCCAAGACTCGCGAGCTGTGGGTGGGAGTCTCGCATTTGTGGGGTGGTTTGGCCACACCCCCAGCTCCTGGAATGGGTCTCATTGGCTTAGGGCAATCATCATCCCACGGCCATTGGTTGGAGACAGGCACGTGACTACGAGAGTCCTAGAGCCTGGGAGTTTCTGGGAGCAGGTGTCTGCAGGCCTGGGAGGGAGACCACGTGGGGCAGAGGTGGGTGTGGCAGACAGGAAAAGAAAGCTTAATTATTTATTGATTTTATTTTATTTTTGTTTTTTCGAGGTAGGGTCTCTCTCTAGTCCAGGCTGACCTGGAATTCACTATGTAGTCTCAGGGTGGCCTCGAACTCACAGCGATCCTCCTACCTCTGCCTCTTGAGTGCTGGGATTAAAGGTGTGCTCCACCACGCCCAGCTATTTGTGTATTTACTTGAGAGAGAAGGAGGGAAAGAAGAGAGAGAAAGAGAGTAAAATAGGGATACCAGGGCCTCCTGTCACTGCAAAGGAACTCCAGATGCATGGGCCATTTGGTGCATCTGGCTTTATATGGGTACTAAGGAATTGAACTCAGGCTTTCAGGCTTTGCAAGCAAGTGCATTAAACCACTGAGCCATCTCTCCAGCCCAGCAGAAGATTCTTAACTGACACACACATACACGCATGCACACAAGTCAGAAAAAGAGAATGAAACAAAAGTGTACACAGCGCACTCTGATGAGGTTAACCTTCCTCCGTCAGGCAGGAGGTGGGCTTTGCCATCTTTCCCCAGTATCTTGACTTGCTGACAGGTGTGGGTCCCTGGCCTGGTGTCTATTTATAATAGCAGAAGGGTTCTTTAAGCTGGAGCCTTTTTGAAAGTGACAAGAGGATTTGTTAAGGGTAAGTGAGCCCACACTCTGAAAGGAGTGAGATGCAGGGTGTGATGCATATTTATAGGCTATGAATTCTTGAGTCCTGCAGGGCTCTGCAGCCCGTCCTGGCTCCTCAGGAGTGGTGATCCTCAAGGCACAGCTGGGGCAGTGGCTCCCAGCTGCTAGAATTTGCTTTCTGGGTTCCCTCCTAAAGGTTCCACAATCTTCCAAGTTGGTACTGCCACACACATGGGCCTGTGAGGAGAATTTCACATTCAAACCACAGCAACCCTGGTTTGCCGTAGTCCTTGGAGCTGGGACTCCACCTGCCTCTTCCTGTTATTAGAAAAGCCAGGCATCTGGTTCTTCACCAGATCAGCCTTTAAGAATGGGCATCAGGGGCTGGAGAGATGGCTCAGCGGTTAAGGCACTTGGCTCTGGTGCCTAAGGCCCCGGCTTCAATTCCCCAGTACCCACATATGTCAGGCCCACAAGGTGGTGGCCCTGGTGTTCCCCCCCTCTCTCTGTATTTCTCTGATTGAAAATGAATAAATAAAATATTGGAAAAAAAAAAGAATGGCACACCTATAATCTTAGCACTCGGGAGGCTGAGGCAGGAGGATTGCCATGAGACTGCATAGTGATTTCAAGGTCAGCTTGGGCTAGAGTGAGACACTACCTGGGCAGGTGGGGGAGATAAAATAAAATAAAAAATAAAAACAAAGAAAAGATGGGAGGGAGAAAGGGAAGGAAGAAGTATGAGAGGAAAGAGAAGGAAGGGAGGGAGGAAGAGAGGGAGGAACGAGAAAAGAGCCATGTGCTGTGCTGGTTTATATCTGCAATCCCAGTCTTTAAAAGGCTGAGGCAGGTGGATAGTGAGTTTGAGGTTATCCCAGGCTGGACCGCAAATTCTAAGCAAGCCTCGGGTGCATAGCAAGACTTTGTCTCAAACAAACCAAAACAAAATCACACAGAAACTGGGTGGCCAGCAGGGTCTGCCTGTGAGAAGCTCATGTCCTCTGGGTGTTTTCCCCAAGCTGTCCCTCCATGGAGGACGTTCTTCTGGATGGCAGCCATAGCAGGAGGCCCCCTCCAGAAATCACTCCTTGATGAACTGCGGCCTGAACACTGACCCTCACTGTGTGGACTCCAGGAAGGTCAAGAGGAAACATCCTTCCCAAGATCAGAAGTTTGTGTCCCATATTCAGTTTCAAATGAAACTAAAGGGCTGGGCATGTGGCTCAGGGGTGGGGTGTTTGCCTTGTTCCTTCTGAGGTTCAAGGGGTTAAGACCTTAATGGGAATGCCTTCAGAGTACAACCGAACCCTCTGGAGGAGGACGCTGATTACATTCCGAGGCCCACAGCCCAGGTTTACTGCGAGGCTTGAGACCGTGGCAGTAATCTTCCAGCACATGGTTGGTGTTCAGTAAATGCCAGGTCCCTTATGTCTGATTGTTCATCTCACTGAAATCTGGAGGATCCTGGAGGGGAAAAAAAATGTTTCAGGACTGTTACAAAACCAGGAGGATGAAAATGCAGTCAATTTAGGATCCTCTTTGCCTCCTGGCTCCTGAGGCTCTGTTCCATGTCTAGGCATCTCTAATGAGGTCTGGAGGAAGCAGACTTGTTAGCTTGCTGGTTCTCACACCTCAGTCCCAGTGTGGTCTGGACACTCAAGCATGGTTTCTTGTCCATTTGAAAAAATATATTTATTTATGTGTGTGTGCATGCACACATGCATTTCTGGGCATTTGGGCCATGGCATACATGTGGAGGGTCAGACGATGATTCCAAGGTGTCTATGTTCCACCCACCTTTGGCACAGGGTCTCTTCCTACTGCCAACAAACTGCCAGACTGCAAAGGCATGTCAGACTAGCTGGCCCTCAAGCTTCGGATTCTCCCTGCTCTGCCTCCCATGGTTGCTGGCCCATTGGGATCACAGACCCAGGCACCACTTTGCATCCGCCTTATGTGGGTGGTGTTGGAATTGAACTTAGACTGGCAAGCTTTCCAAGCAAGCATCTTTAACCACTGAGCAAGTCTCCCCAACCCCGAGCCTGGTTTTCTAGTCCCATTCCCAAGATTCTGAGCTCTCCTTTAGTAAATTTGTCTTCTATTTTAGCGCATGGAGTCAGCTTTGGGTGCAACCAAGAACAACAACAACAAAAAGTCCAAAAGATGAAATTTTAGGCAGAAGAGACTGCTCCATAGTAGGCACAGCCCAGGACATCTGCACATTCACTTGGGGTTCTGCTTTGCACCCAGATAGAAAACTACTATATCTACCTACATAGAACACTTGCCATGGGAAACACAGAAACACGGTACCTTCAGAGATCTGGGGTCCTAGTATCCTTACCAAAGTGAGAACGGCAGGGCGGTGCTGGTGGTTCTGAGACCACTGATGAGAGGCTGGAATGTTCCATCCACCAAGCCTGGAGAGGAGATGCTCTCTCTTGGAAGTTCTTGGAAGTCTGATGAGAAGAGCGTGGAAGGTACACGATGGAACAGGGTGTAGGCTCTCCTGCCAGGAGACGCCATGCTGCTCCCCTCCAGGTATGCTTTGGAGAAAGATTCTTGCACTCAGACAGATTTCTTGGGCTATAAAACATTTCTTTCTCATTTCTTGAGCTTTCATAATTGATGTTGCTGTTTCTTCAGAATTTTCAGGGCTCTACAAGGACTTGTATAAAGTTAACGGGGGGGGGGGATTTTAACAGTGGATGTGAATGGCAGAGAGTCAAGAGTCTGTAGGAGGATAAGTCAGTTCTTGGGCCTCTAGGGAGCTCTGATGTGGAGATGAAGATCTGGAATTCCAGAGCCAATTTGGGCTTGCCTTGTCGTTGTCCTTCTTTGATTTTTATGGATAAGTAAGAGAAATATCCTGAGCAATGAATAGCCCAAGGTCCCAGGGCTTGCTTGGATCTGTGCATCATTTCTGGCTAATATTAACCAACAGCAAAAACAATACGTGGTGGCGCACGCCTTTAATCCCAGAGCTTGGGAGGCAGAGGTAGGAGGATTGCCGTGAGTTCGAGTCCACCCTGAGACTACATAGTGAATTTCAGGTTAGCCTGGACTAGAGCGAGACCCTACCTCGAAGAACCAAAAAAAAAGAAAAAAGAAAAAAACAATAGCTGGCAGAAAAGAGAGCAAAAATGCTGCTGAGCAGGTGGGTTTCCATAAGGAGAATACCAAGTGTAATCAAGTTCAGTGAGTGGTCATCCCGAGTGGCCTAGTGTATTTCCCAACACATGAAGTTGTTCCTCACTCAAGGCTGTCTGCAAAGACCTAACTGAAGGCTGTTATGAAGTAAACAATCCCTCAGCCTTTCTTAACGCAAGAAACTAGAAGATACAGTGCCTAGCTACAGCCTACCTTCTGGCTAGCATCATACACGCATCAGTTCTCTGAGGGGATTCTTCAGCCTCCTTAGTGGTGAGTAGAAAGACAAGACTCGAGCCAAACTCTAGCACCCTTCTTGCTCTGCTCTGTCTCCCAAGGGAAGTCCAGCCTCTGGCTTTTTTTCTTCCTTCATAACACATTGGTGTGTGTGTGTGTGTGTGTGTGTGTGTGTGTGTGTGTGTGTGTGTGTGTGCATACACGTGCTTGTGAAGGCTAGACGTCAAATGATGTCAGTCAGGTGTCTTCCTCAATGGTTCTCTACCTTAGTGTTTTGAGATAGCGTCTCTCACTGAACTTGGAGCTCATCAGTTGAACTAGACAAGCTGGCTAATGAACCCCAGCTATCCTACAGGGCTGGGATGACAGGTACATGTCTCCATGCTCAATTATTTTGTGTGGGTCCTGGGGGATCTGAACCAACTGAACCATCTACCTGGACCGCTAGACTTGCATTCACATTCCTGATCTCAGGGGAAACTTCTAATACACTGTGATTGGTGTTATCAAAGGCCACTCAGGTTTTTGAGGAGGCTGGCAGGGAGACAGGTTGGGAAGTGTCATAGCCGGTCACTCAAGGCACAGCCATCATGAAACACTCAAATGTATACGATTTGTTTGAAGGCCTCCATAGAGACTTTGGCAACAATGCAGAGAAGGCAAAGCAGCCAATGAAAGGTGCTGCTTGTTCAAGTGAGGTGCCACTGTGATCAAGTGCAGCTTCCTCTTCCTGGGTCACACCAAAGGTCAGTGTGACCTGTCCTGGGGATGAGGGAGATGGGGTGTCTCCACCACCTCCTTCAGTCATTGCTTGAGGACTGCTGAGAGGCCATGGGGTGTCTAGCATGCTACTGTGAAGAGAGCAGGATCTCCCCACCAGAGCAAGTCCTTGTCAGACACACAGCCAGTGGGTAAGGCTGGGAGCGAGGTCCTCTACTGAAGAGGGTACTGCAGTGATCTGGGCACCGGGCACCTTCCCAGGGTGCATGGGAGGCAGACAGTGTAGATGCACCTGCTTTGCTGCTGTGAAGCATGAGGCCATCCTACAGAAAGGAGCCTGGAGGGGGACAATCTGGAAATGACTGGAAGTGTCTAGAAAATGGCTATAAATGTCTCTGCAGGACCTGTGGCTCTGAAGGAGTTTCTAGAGATGAAGAACAGAGAAATGTGTTTGGTGACCACAACCACGTTCCACTTGTCCTTCTTGGGAAGCGCATCTGGCCTGCCTCCCATGTTCACACCACATCTTCCAGCCCAATCCTAACTCCAATTCCCTTCCGCAACCTCTGACCTCAGCCTTGGACTGACCCTGACCTTATGCCCCAAAGCCCTTTTTGTCCCTGTCCACACCCTTTTTCTATCATCTGACCCAGTCACAACCTCCGGCCAGCACGTTGCCCTGTCTGCCTCATCATGCCCGCCTGGCACGACTCCCAGAAAGGCTGCCCTTGGCTTGTCCTATTCGGTTTCTCTCCCTAATTTGATGCTGACATTGACAGATAAAGACAAGGGAAGCAGCCAGATGCCAGGGCGGGTTCAGTAGGTACCATTCAAACACCAGCACGTTCTTCCCGTGGGTCTGGGATCATGCCTGCCTGCAATATGAATCCTCACCCCTCGATATGGAGTGGAGAGGACCTTTCATGATTCCCATGTCCAGGAGACTCCAAATGTCAGGTCTGGGGGAATTCAGTGTCCAGTGTCTGGGGATCGGAGGAGGGAGGAGCAGGAAGAGATAAAAAATGTGGGTTGAGGAGATGGCTCAGGTGTCAAAGGCCCTTGCTTGCAAAGCCTGATGGCCAGGGTTCAATTCCCTAGTATCCAAGTAAAGCCTCATGCACAAAGTGATGCATGCATCTAAGATTATTTGTAGCTGCAAGAGGCCCTGGCATACCCTTATACTTTCTCTCTCTCTCTCTCTCCTCTCTCTCTCTCTCTCTCTCTCTCTCTCTCTCTCTCTCTCTCTCTCTCTCTCTCTCCTCATCATTAAATAAATAGAATGCATAAGCTGGAGGACTTGAGTTCAGATTCTCAGCATGCCTGTACATGCTGGGCATAGGGGCACGATTCTGTGATCCCCACACCGGGGAAAGTAGAGACGGGGGTCTCCAGGGCTTGCTGGTTTGCTAGTCTAGCTAGATTGGTAAATTCTGAGTTTAGTGAGAGACCCTATCTCAAAAAATCAGGTAGAGGGGGGCTGGAGAAATGGCTTAGCGGTTAAGGCACCTGCCTACCAAACCTAACAACTTGGGCTACCCAGGTTTGATTCCCCAGTAACCACGTAAAGCCAGATGCACAAAGTGGCACACGCATCTGGAGTTTGTTTGCAGTGGATAGAGGCCCTGGTGTGCCCATTCGCTCTCTATCTGCTTCTTTCTCTCTCAAATAAATTTTAAAAAAATTTAATGAGGTGGAAATAAAATAAAATAGAAATAAAAATGAGGTGGAGAGTGCTGGAGGAAGACATCGACATCAACCTCTGGCTTCCACACACATGGACGCACACCCACAAACACAGGTGTGCCACACATTGACGTGCAAGAAAACGTCTTAAAAGCTCGTGCTTTTAAGCATCTTATTATGGCACTCTACTTTACCAGACGTTAAATCTCCAGCACTTTTTTTATGCGTGTTAGGCAAGTGCTCTCTATGACAAGAAGCTCTACCTGCAAATGGGAGCTGCTTGGATGGCCTTAATGCTCATGGCAGAAAGAATATTCCCTCTCCCCACCCCCAGCCCCAGAGAGCATGTGAGCACCAGGGGCATCTCTGGAGGCTGGACCTGGCCAGAGCTTGTCTACTTGTCAGTAGTTATTGGCTTGGGCCTCAGAGCCTTGAGGCAGGGTCTCGCTCTAGCCCAGGCTGACCTGGAACTCGCTCTGTATTTCCAGACTGGCCTGGAACTCACAGTGATCCTCCTACCTGTGCCTTCCAAATTCTGGGATTAAAGGCGTGTACCATCACGCCTGGCTTCTCATCTCTTTTCTAACAAGCTTTTATCTAAATGCAAATGCAATTCCAACTTTTTGATTAAATATTACACAGTCATCCATCCTGGGAAAAGCACAATTAATGATGAGGGATTTTATTTCTTTGTTTGAAAAGTTCTCTGGTGGCACCATGCCACGGACGGCAGTGAGCAGAAGGGCCAGTCTGTGTGTGGGGGGAGAGACTTCTGCCCGGTGTTCTTAGATGGATAGGTGTTGGCTTCTTATCATTGTGGGGAGACAGTGTTAGTGGAGGGTGGATTGTGGTGAGGGTGTGATATTCTACCCTAAAATATTTTTCTGAAATATGCTGACAGCTAAATCTGGTTGTTTGTGAGATTGGGTGGAATTTTCCTTAAAGTGACAAAGCATGGCACATTTCACCTCCAGATTTTCCCAGTAGCTGGTAGCACGAAGGGATTCCATGCATGGAGACCTCCCAGGTGAGGTTTGACTCAGGAGAGGCCTGGGCATCCTGGCTTCCTGAATGTTTGCTGGGTGGCCCGAGATGGATTAGTCACTTTTTTCACTGCAGTGACAAAATACTTGATAAAACAACTTTGAAGAGGAGGAGGAGGAGGAGGAGGAGGAAAAGCATTTAGCATATGGTTTCTGCCCATGATGGTGGGGAGGGTTTTGCAATAAGAGAAGGCTGTTAACCTCATGGAGACTGGAAGGAAAAAACAAGGAAGGAACCTGGGAGGGATCAGGTGTAACATTCAGAGACACACCCCCTGGGACCAACTTCCTCCAACTTGGCCCCCCCTCCTGAAGTCCCCACAACTCCCCAAATAGCTCGACCAGCTAGGGACCAAGAGGCTATAGGGGACATTTCATATTCAAATCATAAGAGTGAGCAATTATGTAATCTCTCTGGACCTCTGGTTCCTCATCTACATTATATTACCTCACTGGTAGGATTGCTGGGGGTGAGGTGACATGAGTTAGTATTTATAAAAAGTCTAGAATAAACCGGGCGTGGTGGCGCACGTCTTTAATCCCAGGCAGAGGTAGCAGGATTGCATGAGTTCAAGGCTACCCTGAGACTACACAGTGAATTCCAGGTAAGCCTGGACTAGAGTGAGACCCTACCTCGAAAAACAAAAACAAAGCAAAACAAAACAAAAAAAGCCTAGAATAGCGCCTGTGCTCAGGATGTTGCACCAATGATTTTCACCCTCTTCTGCCTCTTGGGTTCCCACTAAATGTCGGGCATGGACAGGTTTAATCCTGCAAAGTCGTGTTATGATGGCCGTGATGGCCAGCTTTATTTGTCAGTGTAACCAGACAATATTAGCCAGTTATGTAGCCGAATACTAATGTAGAGGCGGCTGTGAACTTATTTTGTAGATATGGTTACACAATGTACAAATAAATCAATTGACTTCAAGTAAAATATTTCATACTTACCAGCCCCACCGTCATGTAAACTGATTCCTTAAAATAAATCTCTTACAAATATATGCACATGAGCTGGGGCAGTGGTACACCCTGTACATGTACAGTGTAATCCCAGTTACTTGGGAGGCTGAAGCAGGATTGTGAGGTCAAGGCCAGCCTGGGCTACTGACTGAGACCCTGTCTCAAAAAAAAAAAAAAAACCCAACAACTATATGTCGCCGGGTGTCGTGGCACATGCCTTTAGTCCCAGCACTCAGGAGGCAGAGGTAGGAGGATAGCTATGAGTTCAAGGCCAGCCTGAGACCACATAGTGAATTCCAGGTTAGCCTGGGCTAGAGTGAGACCCTGTCTTGAAAAACAAACAAAAAACCCTATATGTGTGTATATACATTTGTGTACATGTATATGCACATATGAAGAAACCGATTATTCAGGAAACTAGAGAATTGCACAGGTCACTCAGCAGAATTTGACAAGATATCAACTTGTGACTCTCTACAAAGCTTGCGCTCCACTGTAGAGTGGGTTTCTCTGGAAACCCTCTTCAGTTTCAGCCCAAGGGGTGGTGATTTCTGTCTGGACTATATCGTGCCTTCTTACCTCCAAGAAGGAATCCTAAGCCAAGTGTGGTGGCTCATGCCTTTAGTCCCATGAGGTAGGAGAATTGCTGTGAGTTCAAGGTCAGCCTGGGCAAGAGTGAGACCCTGCTTTGAGAAGGAGGAGGTGGAGTAAGGAATCCTCGAAGTGTTATTCTGCAGCCCTACAGTCTGCTCTGTTTTCTGGAAGCATTTGGAGGAAAGGCTGGAGTGGGGTGCAGAGGAGGAAGGATGGAGGGAAATAAGGATTTTAGTAACTGGGTTTCGGAAGAGCATTGCTGAGCTGGGGAAGTTCAGAGAACAGAGCTTCGGGGCTGCTGCTGTCCACAGAGAGAGGAGAGCTGGGCACAGGAGGGATGCCAGGATTTACTGCCCATGGAAGGTAAGGGCGGCTCCATTTCCCCAAAGGAGGTGGGGCGTTAGGGAGGGAAATGGATGATTGACAGCCAAAATAATAAAGGACCCCAATAGGTAGCGAGAAAGGTTCTTAGATTGGATCCCTTTTTGTAAAGTAATTCAGCCTGTAGCTATCACTAATAGTCACAAACAGCCCTTAGAATTTGTAGGGTGTTTCAAGAGTGTATCTCTCAGCTGAGATTTTTTGGCTTTGGAAAAAGGCTGTTTTTATATAAATGTTCCCATATGAAATATAAACAGCAATTATAATAACCCCAAATCTCCAACAAACACCATGTGTGCTGGACACTGATCTAAGCATATCGTTTTCACACATCTTATGTTCTTTGTTTTGTTATTGTTGTTTTTTGTTTGTTTGTTTGTTTTCAAGGCAGGGTCTCACTCTAGCCCAGGCTGACCTCTAACTCACTCACTAGTCCCAGGCTGGCCTCGAATTTACAGCGATTCTCTGCCTCCTGAGTGCTGGAATTAAAGGCGTGTGCCACCACGCAGGGCATACCTCTCTCCAAGGAGGGAGGAACAATTATTATCTCTGCCTTACATATGAAGAAACTGAGGAACTTGGTGCTTAACTGATTTCCCCACGTGATCAATCAGTGGCAAGTAATACACACTAATGTCCTTTTCAGTTGCATCCTACCAGACTGCTCAATAGGACAGGAGGCTGTCACAAGGTCCTAGGCAGGATTTCCTTTAGCCCAAAAGCTCCCAGGGTCTGATGATGCTCTGGATACTGGCTCGTCTGGAGTCGGATCTGAGCCATTCAGCTCCATTTTTCTTAATGGCTGTCAATCAGCACCCCACTGCTTCCCCAGAGGCTGGACCAGCAGGGGACTCGTGAGCACTTAGGAACAGCATTAAGAACAAAGCCCGATCTGGGCTGTTTGTTTTTCCCAAGCAAGACCGCCCATCCTTCAACACAGTCAGGAATGAGCTCAGATGTCACTCAGCATGGAATGAATTGCTTCCCAAATCACTGGGTTGCCCAGAGCGCACAGAAAAAAGAAGTGAGCTCAAGGGATGCCCGCCATCACTTTTGCTTGCATCTTCTTCACTCTGCTAGAAACAGAGTTCAAAGTTCCCTGGCAACCATAATGTTTTCTCAGAAGGTAAAGTTAATTTTAAACATGTGCTTGATTTAACATGATAATACTCTAATTTTAATCTGTAGACAACATAAACAGTTATTAATGAGGCATTTTACAACTTTTTTTTTTAAATCCTAATCCCTGGAGTGCATTTTCCCCTGAGCTCACAGCTGGGTGGGGACTCATCACGCCTGTGTTCCTGAGCTTTGTGTGGCCAGCCTACCAGACAGCACAGCAGTGGACTGTGTCTCTTTCAGTGACGTCACTCCTCAACCGTGAGCACCAGGAGATGCACGTGTGTGCATGGGGCATGCGTATGTGCACACACATGTGCACAAAATACCCCCCCCCACACACAAAAAAAAATAAGACAAAAGAAGCTAAACAAAACTAAATTGAGGGGCTGGGCAGATGGCTCAGTGGTTAAAGACACTTGCTTACAAAGCCTGCCTGTCTGGGCTCAGTTTCCCAGACAGGCAGTCATTTGCAGCAGCAAGAGACCCTGGTACAAGCATGCACATATGCACAAACAAATAAACAGAAATTTTAGATTTAAAAAACGAAATTGCACTGAATATGTCTGAATCTGATAGAAAAAAAAAAAAAGGAAAATAACCTTGGGTCAAAAACTAAGACAGAAATTAAAGACCAGGCAGGAAAATCCCAGGGTCTGGGGCTGCGCAGACATGGGACAGAATACAGGGTGTCATGGCCAGAGGCTGGTGTCTTCACATCTTCCATGGGACAAGGCATAAGCCTGAGGCCCACTTGAAAAGGCCTTGGAACTGAAGTCCCTCCCCAAATGTAGGTCCTTCCGAGGGGGTGTGTGTCTCACATTCACTAATGAAATAGCCTAGGATATTTTGATTCATTAATTCTGGAGGAAACAGGAAGTTTTCTGCTTTTTTTTTTTTTTCCTATTTTGTTTTTTGAGGTAGGGTTTCCCTCTAGTCCAGGCTGACCTGGAATTCACTACGTAGTCTCAGGGTGGCCTTGAACTCATGGCGATCCTCCTACCTCTGCCTCCCGAGTGCTGGGATCAAAAGCAGGCACCACCATACCCAGCTCAAGTTTTCTTTTTTACTGTGGGAAAAAGACTCTAAGAACTCAGAACCTAACCCTGAAGTATGGGAAGAGTAGAGTTGAAAACATACTCTCTCAGAGTGTGGGATTCCCAAACCAGAGCACTGGGTTCAGGTGACCCAGCTCTCGGAGAGGAAAACTTTGGGGGCTACTTCACTATTCTAGGTCTTTAACACCCCCTCGAACCACTTGGGGATCTTGTTGAGACACAGATTTGGGGTATAGGCAGGACCCGAGATTGCGTTCTTAGCAAGCTTCTAGGTGGTGGCAGGCAATGGTGTCACTGGGCTCAGGCCACTCTGAGTAGTAGGGGTCCAAGTGACAGAGGAGAGTGAGGGTGGCTTGGACTCAAAAGCCAGGCTGGGGGAGAATGACAGGAATTCCTGCAAGATGGAGTAAAGGAAGCCATAACGAAGGATGGCTCTCGGCTCTATCAACAGAGATCAGGGAAGGAACACACTTTTATTGGGAAGGGGGGACTCTGTGTGTGTGTGTGTGTGTGTGTGTGTGTGAGAGAGAGAGAGAGAGAGAGAGAGAGAGAGAGAGAGAGAGAGAGAGAGAGGAAAGCCAAAGGGAAGACTATTGACCATTGGAGGAAGAAAAGGAAGGGCAGGCAGAGGAGTGGGGAAGGTAGGACACGGGAGAGCAGTAGGGGACAAATATGAGTGATGCACAATGATAGATGTGTACGACAATGTCATCAGGAGACCCATTATCCTGTACACACACACACACACACACACACACACACACACACACACACGAGTTAAACTAGGCTTGCTCAAGGCTATAATCCCAGTAATGGGAGGGCCGAGGGCTGAGATAGGTGGATCACCATGAGTTTGAGGTTAATCTGAGTGAGTTCCAGGTCAGTCTAGGCTAGAGCGAGACCTTACTTCAAAAAAAGGAAGGAAGAAAGAAAGAAAGAAAGAGAGGGGGAGGGAGGAAAAGAAAGAAAGAAAGAGAAAGCAAAAATGAATTAAAACAAAACAAAATAAGAACTATGGTCAAGCTGTGCACAACTAGTACCCTCTCTCCCTGCTATTCAGAAATGTTATCAGGAGCCATTCAGGGCATAGCTAATCTATTTTCTCATCTTGGGTTGCTAACAATAATCTTTGCTCTGAAGGCCCAATCTGGCAAGTCTTAAAGGCTTAATAAATAGCCAATTTTGTAAATGAGGTCCAGAAATGGCCAGCAAACTCTCCATCTGCCTCTCACATCCACCACACATCTCCTCAGATTAGCACCAGCAATGATCATAATACTTAAATTAGCTGAATTAAAGCTCCAGAGCTGCGGGGCTCTTCCCAACTCCTCAGCATGCCATCAACGAGCCTGCGCTTCAGTTTCTAATAAGTGACAGAATGTGCCATGAAGAAACTTGCAGGACAAACATTTATTTTAAAAAGAAATTGTCTTTGTGCCAAATACCCTGCTAGGTACTTTTCCAGGTGGCACTGAAGTGTGGAGCTACAGGTCTTCTGGGCAGGTTCTGGGTCCCATGGTCCCAGGTGAGGAAAGACGCTCAGCGGAGTGAGGGATGGAAGGTCTCAGGGTTGAACACCTGCAGCCTTAGTCAGAAGTGCAAGTTCTTCACACTGCTCTGGGCTCCAAGTCCAGTTTCTGAAAACATCTCTCCGGCTCTCTTGAAGTTGAGCGTACATGGCGAGGGAAGGCCACTGTGCAAACATACCTGAGCTATGACCTTACATGGCCGGTTCCATGCTGTGGGAATGCTGTCAATGTGTGGCCATCCCAGCTCTTTCTCCCGATTCCACAGAGGCATCCTGGGAAGGGGGGACTCTACCATGCCTGCAAGAATGTCTAGAACTTGGGGAGAAAAGAGCCTTCCAGGTGACCAGTGCAGGTGACAAGACTACCGCAAGTCAGCAAGGACACAGTGTCTGCTTACAGCTTTTCTCTCCTCTGATTCACCTCCATCTGCACCATTAAATCCCAAACTGCTGGGGCCTGGCCAGATGGCGCAGTGGTTAAAGGTGCTTGTTTGCAAAGTCTGTCTGTCCTAGTTCAATTCTCCAGCCACTCACATAGAGTCCAATGAGTGTTCGTTTGCAGCAGCAAGAGACCTGGGTGTACACACACACACACACACACACACACACACACACACACACAAAAAAAAAAAAAATATTTTAAAAATAATCCAAACTGCTTTTGCAGGTCTGGGTTAGAGGCCTGAGACCTCTGTCATCTCTCCTCTCTTCCACATTCCTCTGTTACTTGGCTGTAGCCCTCTATATGGGCTGACATATATGCCTGGCACACTAAAAGGCCCAATTTCAATGATTGAGACAAAAGTGTTTAGACATAAGAGTAAGAAGAAATGTCCAATATGGTGGTGCAGGCCTATAATCCCAGCACTGGGGAGGTAAAGGCAGGAGGATCAGGAGTTCAAGGTCATCCTCCACTCTGTATCAAGTTTGAGGTCAGCCTGGGCTACAAGAAACCTTGTCTCAAACAAAACAAAACAAAATAAAACACCCCAACAAGGTGGACTGGAGAGATTGCTCAGCAGTTAAGGTGCTTGCCTATAAAACCTAATGACCCAGGGTTGATCCCCCAGTACCCATGAAAAGCCAGATGCACAAAATGGTGCATGGTGCATCTGTATTTCATTTGCAGTGGCAAGAGGCCCTGGCATGCCCATTTTCTCTCACTGTCTCTCAAATATTTATTTGAGATGTCTATTCGCTTGCTTACTTTAGTATATATATTAACGTAAGCAAGCAAAAATGCCTTGGTGTTGACAAGTTGCCTTTCTGGCTGGACTATCCAGACTCCTGTGAGCTAGTTGCTGGCCTTCTTAGCCTTTATTTGTATGGATGAAATGTCTCATTCCCCTAACCGGTTGGAGCCAGGAGGAAGGAAGAGGAGGAAAGACAGGGCTGCTTCCTTCTGAAAGTTTTACATGGAAATTGCTCCAGCACATCGACTGGTGTCCCATTGTCAAGAACTACACGTGTGGCCTGATGGAGCTGCGAGCGAGACTGGGAAAGGTCGAGTTTGTCTAGTTAACAGTCGGAGGCTAAATTTTCAAAGAGAATGAGGGCGTGGGGAGGGCAAAGACCACACAGTCTCTGCCATACTTGTATGTGGCATTTACTAGGGGTGCTTGAGTCTCGGCTTGTTCATTCATAAGATAACAATGCTCACTTTATGGGTGGTTGTGAGCATGTGTGTGTTCTGTCTGGAATTTAAAAAGATTATTAATAAATGTTAGTGTCCTTTTTCCTATAATGTCTCAAAGTAGATGTCTAGACAGTTCCATATGATATGCTTGACCTACTTTTTGTTTTCTTCCTTCCTTTTTTGAGATAGGATCTCACTCTAGCCCAGGCTGACCTGGAATTCACTCTGTAATCCCAGGCTGGCCTTGAATTCACAGCAATCCTCCTACCTCTACCTGCGCTGGGATTAAAGGCATGTGCCACCACACATGGCTATTTTGTTCTTTTTTTTCTTAGGTGCATTTATTACAGTTGGCTCCCTATACCCACAGGACCCATTCTTTTTTTTTTTTTTTAAATATTTTATTTATTCATTTTCAAGCAGAGAGAGAGAGAGAGAGAGAGAGAGAGAGAGAGAGAGAGAGAGAGAACCAGGGCCACCACCTTGTGGGTCTGGCTTATGTGGGTCCTGGGGAATTGAACCTGGGGCCTTAGGCACTGGAGGCAAGTGCCTTAACCGCTGAGCCATTTCTCCAGCCCCCCATTCTTGAATTCAGCCAATTACAGATTAAAAATATATCTGTAGGGGTTGGAGCAGTGGCTCAGTAGTTAAAGGCACTTGCTTACAAAGCTTGGTGGCCCAGATTCAATTTCCTAGTACCCACATAAAGCCAGGTACATAAAGTGGTGCCTGTGTCTTGAGTTCATTTATAGAGGCAAGAGCCCCTAGCACACCCTTTTCTGTCTCTGAAATAAATAAATAAAAATATTTAAGGGTGGGTGGCTCACACCTTTAATTCCAGCGCTCAGGCAGAGGTAGGAGAATCACCATGAGTTCGAGGCCAGCCTGTGACTATAGAATGAGGGCCAGGTCAGCCTGGGCTAGAGCGAGATCCTGCCTCAAAAAAGGGGAAAAAAAGGAAAGAGAGAAAGAAAGAAAAAGATTTAAAAATATGTCTGTATTGAATATATCCTGAGTCTTCTTGTCATTATTCCCTGAACAATAGAACATAAGAACTACTTCCATAGCATTTGCGTTGTATTAGGCATTATAGAATCCAGAAGTACACTAGAGGCCATGTGCAGGCTGTGTGGAAATACCGTGGCATTTTATATCAAGGACTTGAGCATCCACAGGTTTTTGGTATCCGTGATAACAAGGGACAACTGCCTTTGAAATTGGCAAATCACATGCAGTTATCTTTCCTCTGTAACTGAGTTCTTCCCACAGAGGTTGTGTCTTACACACCCTTGACCTCCTGGCATACCTTGTACTTGCTGAATGAATAGAATACATGGTGAAGAGCTTTTTTTTCTCTCTTTTTTTGTGTGTGTGCTATGTGTATGTACGTGTGTGTGTTCACGTGTGTGCACGCCCACGTACATGTGTGGAAACTAGAAAACAATCTCTAGTGTCATCCTCATCTACCTTTTATTTGCAAGGGAGAGAGAGAGAGACAAAGAGAGAGAGACAGAGAGACAGAGAGAGACAGAGAGACAGAGATAGAGAATATAAGCACACCAGGATGCCAGGGCCTCACTGCAAAAAAAACTCCAGATGCATATTCCACTTTTTGCATTTGGCTTTACATGGGTTCTGAGGAACT